>OMKY01052882.1:3024-16399 GCA_900302395.1 Bregmaceros cantori | reverse complement strand
AGTGAGATGTAGTGGGAGTGTCTATTATGGGAGAAAGTGACTAGTGCGGCTGCATATCGCCCACAGGTCCAGCTCGCTACCTGCCATTTAGGTAGCAGCAGGGAAGAGACTATATTTGTGGCTTGAGGTTTTGGTTCTGTCTCTTAGCCCTAGCGCTTAGTCGCAGTCCTCAGCCTGTGGCTGCAAAATCATTTCAATGAAATCTATTTGAAATACTAAAAATAATTAAAATTAATTTGCTCAGCGATAATAACACAACACAGCAATGATAACACATTTTGTTGGCTTTGTAAGTTTGCTTTGGTTACAGAAAATCAACTTTGGGTTGCTTCCATCTTCACGTCCGTTTGGGTTTCTGTGGCTAAGCTATAGAGTCGTATGTATTGACTCGGCTAAGATCAAGGAAGAAGATATTTCAGTATGAGCTTTCAGTGGTGTTTTCCTTTTATACTGAATCTGTCATGTTGGATGTCCGTGTTTATAGCCCTTGCTCTGTTCAACACAACAATGAAAGAACTTTTTAAAATGTTAGTATCAGGAGGAGTGGCCTGGTCAGTACCTTTACCGATACCAGGCTTCTAAGTATTTTATTCTTTTATTAGTTGTGCAACATTGCTTTTTAAAGTTTCTGTCTTGCCTTTCTATTGTGCTGATGTGATACTATTGTGCTGATGTGATACAGTGCACTTTGCCCAGACACAATTCCCCATAGTTGCTTTTTCTTGGGCTGTTCTCATAATGCCTTGTCACGTTATTCATTATTTGGTCGTCAAGTAGAGCATGTGGTTTGTAGCTGATCGCCATAAATAATGTATGTTAGTCATGGAGCTCTGTTGTCTTCCATTCATGCTTCATACTGACAGCCCATGACAGTGCTTTTGATATATAGGAGCCACCAAGCTTTTTAGATTTTCGAAAACTCTAGTAATCCCAAATGGGACATTATATACACATTAACACAACAATGGTGGTGGAAATGGGGTGCATTGTCTTGCCCAATGACACTCATTGAGATTGTCGGAGATGGGATTCGAACAACCAACCTTTCGGACTTTAACAATCCGGTTGTTGGAATGGTCGGCCTACCATGTGAACTTCTGCCAGCCTGAATATTTCTCTCTGGATGGGCCTCCTTTGAATTATGATTCCGAAACTATATCACTTTCGATTAGGGAACAATTATTGAGCTGTAATTGAACAATGTATGGTTTCAGTTTTAGGATTAATGTAAAATGAATGAGTGTGACGCCATTCCAAAAATAAAAACATACAATATTAATTAGGCCTACAAGTTCAGAATGTTTATGAAATGAATCAGTTTCATTAGTTTTCATTATCTCCACTTGTAGCAGAATGTGCACCAACCTTACCTGCCTTACCTTCCAGTAATCATTCAAAGGAATATGAAATTAAATGTCTTTTATTAACTACCATGCGATACACACCTTGCCACTGTCAGGACCACGGGTTGATTGAATGTTAATGTCTCTCAAACTCCTTATTACATGCATATGCACACAGAAAATACTTAAATATAATAGCAGGCAGGGGACAAATGACAATTCACGGCATGAAGCCATTACCGCGACCATGCACGTCATTGTACAACCAGCACATAAGTCCATTCAGATAAAAGCAATAGTGTCTGTATGTGGGAGGGAGAGAAGGCGACTAGGAGAGAGAGAATGAGAGAGGGAGAGGTAGAGAGAGAGACAAAGAGGAAGATAGGAATATTTGGAGGTGAACGGGGGAGTCTTTGTCTTGTGTCCACACTCTGTCCTTTGTACTCATTTGTAAGGAGGAATGAATATGATGGGGACTTTGCTGTTCGAACTAATTTTGTTTGTTGACACACGACTCCAGTGTTCACTCTCAGAACAATTCATTGGTCCAGGCATCAAGACTCGCTGCAACTTCCATCCCTTTTATCAGACCTTGTCCTTACTGACAACAAATGAGCGAAACAACTGCAAAATGAAGACAAAAACTATAGCGCGGGCATTTTTTTTTGTTTTTGGTCTTGCTTGGCCGATGTCAGCCTCTCAGAAAAATATGCAATCTTTTTTTTTTCACTTTTTTTTGGCCGCAAGCATCCTTTTTAATTCTTTTTATTGAGACAGTGACAGTATTAAATCAGAAACTGGGATGAAGAGTCGGGGGGAGACATTGCAGGAAAGATGTCAGCCTCTCAGAAAAATATGCAATCTTTTTTTTTCACTTTTTTTTGGCCGCAAGCATCCTTTTTAATTCTTTTTATTGAGACAGTGACAGTATTAAATCAAAAACTGGGATGAAGAGTCGGGGGGAGACAACAATGAAAAGCAGAAAAGCCCATACATATGCACACACACACTGGCATCTTTTCAAAGTATTTTACTTTGGGAAATCCAATAAAAGTCTATTTTCACCTTTCTTTGTTTTAGCTAATATGATATACTCTTTTAATATGTTGAACATATGTAATTCCTCTGTTTTACACTAGGGGGTGGTCTAATTGTTCATTCATGAACACAAAAACAAAACAAAAAAAAACAAATTAAAGAAAGACAGGAGCACAACCACTGCATAACTTTTTGCGAGGTGTCTGATTTGCACTTAGCATTGACGAAAAAAATGAAAGATTTTTTAAAATTACCTTTGAAAGCTGCACTTAAAAAAAATAAAAATTAAAAAAATAAAAAAATAAATAATTTGAAAAAATAAATGAAAAAATTTCAAATCTTGAATTTCATACTGATACACACACATGCTGGACCATATCATGCCACAACATAACCATAAGCATAGTTTACGTTACACAGGAAGATACACATTTTCTGTGGCAACCTGTCACCCTTTAGAAATCACAATTTTTGTCTGTTGTTTAGTCAGCAAAAATCTTGATAGTCAATGTTTTATTTCATACTGTTAGATTAAGTGAGTTCATTGAGGAATAACTGAGAATGTTTTCAATGCAGAAGTGGCGACTGGGAGAAGAGGGGACATTGTCTCGGTCCTCTCCACACAATGCAGGCTGGGGCTGTAACATCGCGGTGACATCATATATTGGTTCTTTGGCTTACCAGGCAGCCTGGTAGAAGGCCCATTGTGACATCAGCTCTCTCTTCACTTTCACCAGCACTCTTCACTTTCCGACTTCACTGTTGCTTTGCACACACACATTGATAGTTATGCTTGTCAGCTTTCAACAGAAGTGTGCACCAACATGGGTCATCCTTCTCCAGAAGCGCTGATCCAGTGTTATTTTGTCTAGGGTCTGTAGGTCAAGTCATGACCATTCTCGTCATCGCTAGGATCCTCTTCTTCTTTTAGCTTTTACCTAATCTGTGCTTAATATGCGTTCTTTCATGTGGTCTGAGAGTTTGTGATGTGTCATCTATGGCATTATGTAATAGAGATTGTGTAAGAATAGAATCTAGTTTTATAGGACCTCAAAACACTAGCCATTATGCACACAGGTGTCACATTTTGTCATCTCAGCCTTGTACCCAACAACAAATGTCTCAATGACTCACCTGTACTGGACGAAATGAACCAAAAGCCATTTTGCTGTCAGAACAGCAAATATTGACAATATATGACAATGTCAAAGCTATACAATCACATGCCGCAAATTGTTATAGTAGTTACATATAGTTAATTACTGCACGGATTGTGGGCTATGGTGGACACAGCATTGTGGGCCACCATAATAATAATAAAACATACATTTTACATAGCGCTTTTCTAGACCCTCAAAGACGCTTTATACATAGGAAAGAAAAAGCTAAGGAACTAAGAAAAACAGAGGAGCAAACACCCAAATAAAATAAGCAAACAAACAAACAAAACTGTAGAAAAGGGAAGGGAGGAAGCGGGAAAAGCAGATTAATTGTCAAAGGCTATCTTGAACAGGTGGGTTTTTAGGTGGCTTTTAAATTATGTGAGTGAGTTGGAGTTGCGGATGGCGAGTGGCAGGAAGTTCCAGAGGGTTGGGGCGGCGATGGCAAAAGCTCTGTCCCCCAGGGTTCGGTATTTGGCCTTGGTGATGGGGGTGAGGAGGTTGTGGTCAGCGGAGCGGAGGCGGCGGGTGGGTGAGTAGCGATGGTGGAGGTCAGAGAGGTATGAGGGGGCGAGGTTGTGCATCTCCTACGATGAACCACAGTCCACCGTTCACTACAATACCATATGAGTGTCTCTTACTGTGACGACCTTTGGTCCATATCACCCAGTCCTAGGTCATGCCGATGTTTCCACACATTCTAATCTTTGCCATAGCATTCCATATCTCTTTGGGGAGACCTAGAATGTGTGTGAATGTGTCCTAAGGCTCTTTTCCAGTTGGATGGTCATGCCTGGAAAATCTCCAAAGAGATGTGTCTCATCTGTCAGCCCATTGCTAATATAATTCAGTTGTATATAATTAGCAAATTCTGAAAGTGTTGCCACCCAATTTTTATCATAGCTTCACTAATTGTATCCCCGAAACGCATAGCGTTGTGGCAATGACTTAACCTTACAGGTTTTATTCATGATTATTTGAAATAGAGCTGCAACCGATTAATCGATGATAATCGATTATTGAAATAATCGCCAACTAATTTCATAATTGATTAATCGGCAGTGATTAATCGTTTCTTGGTTTGGCCTATTCCCTGCTCAAACGTGTTGAATATATGTTGTTCCCAATGCAATTTTTCTAGTGTTAAGGCCCTAATAAGGCCCCAATACAATAAAGACAACACGTAAGTATGCATGAAAGCCCAATATGTTATAATTTAGCATGAATGAGTAGGCTTTTTCATGCTATTACTATAAAATGTAGATAGCGAAACAGCAAAACGTTTGTAATATTAATATTGCAAACTTTTAATAATGCTTCATAATCATAATTAATGCTAATAATCGTTCAGATTTTAAAGGAAAAAAATAACCGATTAATCCATTAATCGGCAGTAAAAATGGTTGATTAATCGATGATCAAAATAATCGTTAGTTGCAGCACTAATTTGCAACATGGAAAATACGGCTATAAGAGAGCCTGATTGAGGCTTGGTCATCTAAGGGTTAAGATAGTTTCATTTGTGAGCAGTGGATTGCCAAATACTTGCTCCCTTTATACCATAGATGTATATTTAATGCTCTCTACAAAAATTGTCCACATTGTGAGATGCTCCTTGGTCATCCTCCTCCACAGCCAGCGATTCAGTGTTTAGTGTCGATCGAATCCTGACCATTTGTTGATGTGTGTTTATGTATCTTTATGTAAAAACCTCTGAAATAAGATTGAAAAAATAACAAATAGACTTCAGTCACCATGCAAATCTGCATTGATGGTACACATAAATATTTGCCTTCACGGATTGATTGCTGGGTTTGGCCAAATGTAACCTGTTGAAAATGTCAAATCCGGCTGAATAAAAAAATACATATTTTCGTGACAAGTGGTTCTTTGCAGACGACAGCAAGCCCTTTTCAGTGTTGCTTGCACAAATAAAACGTTTGAAACGCTCCCAAAGGAGAAGCAGTGAACGCTGAGCGCTCTTGGCTCTCTCTAAGGTGTGAATGGATGTGAGTGGACCCAGGGGTGGTCTGCGAACAGCTCACTCCCACCACACCCTACAGAACGACTTCTGGCCCAAACTGAGGTTTTTAACATGCTACATTTACCTGAGTATTTATGTTGGGGCACACACACATTTTCTTGCAGTTTTGTGCAATGTTGCAAGCCTTGCAAAAGGTTATTTTGCATGTGCGGTAAGGAGAAAGACTGGGTCGATTAGGTATTCCCTCCAAAGAAACTTCTCAAATGTCAACTTATGAAAAAAGCTGCTTATCTTATTGGAAATGATTACTTAGCTGAACATGTTATTGTAAAAAATTGTATTGTAAATCTATGTTGATGGCTTTCATGGCAGGGCTATTAATGATGGCTAAACTTTTGGTCTAAACAAAACAAAAAACTAGCCGAAAAAAAAAATGTGCTGGTCATACTCACTAGCACTCTCATTAAGCTTTCAAATCAAGGTGGGGGCCAAAAAATATGCCCTCGCGGGCCACATTTGCCCCCGAGCCGCATGTTTGATACCCTGGCCTGGTGTAGATTGTCTTATTGCCACAGAATACACAAATTCTCTGAATAATGACAATAATAATGACAATCATAACAATAAAAATTACTAGCTCTATAACGCCTTTCACAAAACTCAAGATTTACAGAACAGATGGAAAATGAAAAACAAATTTTAAAAAGATAAATCAACTGGAAAGGAACTACTCAACTGGGAAATGTCAGGGAGAAAAATGGGTTTTAAGATGTGCTTTGAAGCTTTCCAGAATTGGGGAATGACAGATTTCACTTCCAGTTCCACATGGTGGGGCAGCCGGGAGGCTGGAGCATCTTTTTCATTTTATAAGATGCTATGTTTAGATCTATTTTGTATAGAATATCTGTATAACCTTCAAATATCGGTGTGAATTTGATTGTGTGAATCAACTCGCTGATAGGGGTGGGAATCATGGGTCGCCTCACGATTCGATTGCGATTATGATTCAGAGGCTCCGATTTGATTATGAAAATGTTTATTGATGCATTTTTAACTCATTCAGTACCAAAAACATGCGCCCGCGTTATGGTTAATGCGCTATTTGATTAATCATTAATGATCGATTAATTGATTAATCATTAATCGTTTTTCTACTTTCTTAGGGCTCTAGGTAATATGGTGCGGTAACATGCAAGGCAGGATTTTTAACTAGCATGACCAAGAAATGCTCAGAGGTATCAACTTTAAAAAAGTGCTGACAATATTCTTCTATTATGGTTTTTCATTCCGTAACACTTATGGAGGTTTTAAGATACTTTTGACTTACTATGGTGCAGAAGGAAGAGAATTGGTTTGATTTGGAAGAGAGTTGGTTCAGCCTGCTCTTATGCAGCAAATGTGTTGTAGTACCAATTCTCGACTAATTGTTTGGTGAGAAAATTGATTGATTAAATATTATTGTTCAGTTAATCGATTAACGATACATCATTGACTTACAGAATACACTCATTGCGGTCATACTGGCGACAATAACGTTACATCTCTTTTTATTGTGAAATTTACTTATTAATTACTATTCATTATTAATTTACTTGAATTATTGAATAGTCGAAGGTGCTAATGTACTCCAGATGAGCAGGCCACTTAATTGACTTTTCACTGCTGATTTGCAGATTGGTGGCATGGTGTAAAAAGCATCTCAGATCGCAGTCAAACTAAACAGCAGCCACACCCCAACAGTCTCCAGTTTCTTCAAATTCTTCCACGCTCCAACCTCTGTAGTGTGCCGTGTGACCAAAGGAAGTGAGCTAGTGTGGGGGAGGCCCCTTGTAAAAACCAGGTCCAGCTGACCAACACATGCATCGCTCTCTGCTCCGAACTCCAGCTGGTGTAACGTTCCTCTGAGAAGCGAACTCTCATGAGGAATCTCTGAACACAATATAGAATATTTGTATTGATTACAGCTGCAAACGATTAGTTGATGATAATCAATTGTTGAATTACTCGCCAATTAATGAGATTATCGATTACTTGGCAGTGATTATTGAACGAGAATGCTGTTTGAACACCTTACATCTGCGTGTAATGCGTGCTTTCATTCTCCCTTGTCTGAGAAAGATGGCGTCAAGATGTTTAGCCCTTAGAGATGACTAATCTTGGGACAGTCCTCTCAAGTTATCCCGATGCCTGTCTCCATTCCCAGCTTCATGGTCCCACCCCAACCCATTATCTTTTATACTGAATGCTGTTGAGCCCCATGGCAACACCAACAATACAATAAAGATAATAAGTAACCTTGGGCAAAAAAACACCACAATGTTTTAAGATAGCATGGAAGAATAGGCTCTTCTTTACAATGTCTCAATTTCAATATGTACTGGAAATTGAAAGAAAGGCAATAAGAGAGAAGCCGGTTAAGGGAGAGAGAAAGCTAGAGATGAAACCTGACACTGTCACATCCACACATCCCTCTCCTTCTGTCTCTCGCCTTCTGTCTCTCTTGTGCATCTCTCTCTCTCTCTCTCTCTCTCTCTCTCTCTCTCTCTCTCTCTCTCTCTCGCAAGCGCTCTCTCTTCTCTCCCTGTTCTGTCTTTTCCTTGTCCTTGTGTGTAGGCTGAGAGCTGGTAAACAGACACACAACAGAGAGTGTTGTGAAAGTGGACTTCTACTTAGACAGGCCAGGAGATTAGCACATGCATACTAACATAGTCGTATTGACTGAGAAATCTAAGGATTTTATTTATTTTATACTATTATTTTTATACTATTATACTATACCATACTGAAGAAAACTGGATGTGGGGGTTGGTATATGCAGAGCATCCAGATCTCTGGAATTGACATTCTGTTAGAGTTTAAGCACTCAATGCGTTTATCTTGTCCCGCCCTAATGAAACACACTTCCAGTGTCTGCAGCCTGTGAAGGGCATCAGAGCTGAACTAAGTAGCT
The DNA here is from genome assembly GCA_900302395.1 of Bregmaceros cantori. Lineage (NCBI taxonomy): Eukaryota > Metazoa > Chordata > Actinopteri > Gadiformes > Bregmacerotidae > Bregmaceros > Bregmaceros cantori. Next base: position 7,924 of record OMKY01052882.1, on the reverse strand, counting down.
GGATTTATCACACAAAAGGCATGCCACTTTAATATCAGTTTGATGCAGCTTGCCATGTGACCCATTATCCTATTTACTTCGCAAATAGTTCTGCATACCTTTTATATAATACAGACAAATACAACTCCAGATTAGTCACTTCTGGTCACAAGTTCTCTGGGTCCAATGGGCTGGCTGCATCCCCTCGTGGATGATTAAATGGAATGGGTAGCATGGATGATTGAATCGTGAGTGCATGTGGCACAGATGTGTGTATGACATATTTTTTGAAAAAAAGGCCAAAACGTTGCACAGTGACTGACGCAGGATGCACTCCACATCTCTGCTCTGTCGCCGGAATGGCCCACTAAACTCGTCTATCAACTATGTGCCGATAGAGTGATGATGCCACTGTAGGAACCAGTGTGTCCCGCGGATCATGCTGAAATTGATTTAATAACTGGTTTGCATATTCTTTCTTGGTTATGACACGCACTATATACCAGAGGTAAGCAAGTCACTAGAGTGCAGGTCAAGTCAACGTCCCAAGGCCTCAAGTCTAATTCAAGTTGAAGACAGTCCAAGCAGTGGTCGAGTCAGTAAACAAATGTCTAATCAAGTCCAAATCAAGTCAGTTTGAATTTTGAGTAATTCGAAGTTAAAGCACCCTGACACTTGCATGACGCTTGGCCATAATTACATCGTGGCAATTTGTGTCATTTTGCGGCACGAACCAGGAGGATCCTGCACTGTTCACAATGTGTACACGCATAGCTGATGACGACGAGTCACGAGTAACATGGCATGACGAGATTACGCAATTTGGGTGGTGTCGCAGGGACTTGCACATGGACCACGCATTATAAACGCTCCTGATCATTTTTGGATTGGCTGTGGAAGAGACAAGGGGACATTGACACATAGATCGACGACATGCATTCTATGTTTAGCCTGATGTTTTCGCTTTTCAGGAGAAAATCTGCGTAGGCATGGAGCTGCCATTCCACACAAATTCACCACCAACAAATACAAATGCCTGCTACTCCGCTATATAGATTAATTTAGACATAAAAGTGCAAACAGACTGGGCGGCCTGATATTTGCCATAATTACTCAAAAAGTTATGGATGTTGGATAGGTCACGTTTATGGGGTGGAGGTCTGTACTCTTGTCGTGATTCTCGTACTATATGAAAATTTTTTTCTCTCCAAAAAATGACCAATATAGTTCGCCTATGAACACGTGTTAGCTATTAATTGATTTTTTGATAATGATATATAGACCACTCTTTCTCTCTCCCAACTACACCCACACACCTCATCTTATCTCATCTAAGGAAAAAGGATGGGGGGGGGGATAAAAGGAGGCAGTCCATTCATCCGTAAGCTTGTTTAACTGGAAACAGATGCCTGGCCTGGCCATTGGGTTTTGCCTACTGGCCCGTGTTTGTGTTCGCATTCCTTGTAACTTGCCCCACATGTCCAGCGTTTCCTCGCCCTCGTCTTCTCTGCTGGATGTGGACCTTTTCTGTCCCATCTGGCGCCAAAACACAGACGGCTGACTGACTGGCTGGGGCGTGCGGCGATCTTTTGCTCCGCTTCCCGTTGGCCTCTTGGAAACCTCATGATCTTGACACAGATGAGAGATTTTTGCATGCACAGCACAAAACACGACAAGGTTGTCTCGACTCGTGTTACGCTGCTGTACTGCGCCAATCTCGGTTAGACAGTGCTAGGGATGTTAAGATTAGCTTAATGCATTGTTAACCAGTTATTTTTTTCTTTTTATGCTGCAGCGGTCCGGTACCGTGCAAGGCAGGCCTTTAAACTTGAATGACAACATAAATTCTGTTGGTGGAGCACTGCGAAAAGAGTCACTAGTGGATCTAAAGGGATTGTGACAGAGTAAGCGTTGGAGAGTTATTGCAATATCCCCACCCACAGAGGTCCCAGTCTAGGGCACATAACAAATGTATGGATAAAGTTAACTGGGGAAATGCCATGTCTCAGGCAATTATCTGAAATGTCAGGGTAAATGCGAGAAGATTTAAATATGTCTCAAACTGGTCGGAATATTCCTTTGGTGTGCCATGTCCAGGCTCATCCCTGCCAATAGGAGCCGTCCAGACTCTTTTATGTTTTTGACAGATGTTCTAAGTATGCCCAGCTCCTTACGAATCTGAATCCAGATCTTTAGGGTGTTGTGGACGACCAAATTGGCAGAGGAAATGTTCAATGAGAGGGCCAGGCAGGGGCAGAATGAAGAGAAACTTCCCGGCGTGGCAGCAAGTCACTGCCGCCTGGTACAGGAAACCAGGCGGCATCTTTATTAAGATGTACTCCATTTTGAACCGGTTGTTTGAGCCCAGTTTCGTGCTTTTGCTATTCACTCTTCATCTGTTGAATGTATGTTGTGATTTTTGCGAACCAATATTTCCAGGTTAGTTTTATTCTGCCTACTGCTCCAGAATGATCAAATTAGGATCAATACAAATGATGAAGTGATTAATCACTGCAGATTAATTGATTATGAAATCAGTTATCCTCAATTAATCCGTTTCAACTCTTATACTATGCCTGTTGTCACCAGTCATTGGTGAGCCGGGTGGATCCTTCCACTTAAGGAGGATTAGCCAGCGACTGGCAGGCTATAAAGTCTGGCGAGCAGAGCGCAGTGGCGGGCCTTTGATCTTTACACAGCTGGGTAGGTTGTTGACCGTGCAGCCGATCCCCGTGGCTGCTGCCTGCTCGGGTTATGCTATGTTGTCCGACAGTTAACCTCGTTAGAAACAGTCACTCGGCTTGACGCCTGGGCCTCAGACATCTGAGATTTGGTGAAGGGATGGTTGGAAAAACTGACACAGCTTTTATAGCCATGTTTATAGTGATGTTTCACGCAGTGATTCACAGTTTGTTAAAGGAAAGTGCCACCAAAGAAATCGTGAAATAGGGTCTTCTTCCATGGTTTTAGCTGTGCTGATTAGCCCTATTTAACCAAACGGGGGGGCATATGTGAGGCCGAAGTTTGATTAGGCAAAACAAAATGCGGCAGTTTTAGTTGTTACTTTCACCACTGTTTGAGTCTGTGAGGCTAAGCTATGCTAACAAAGTACTACTGCGCACCAGAGGGAGTACACAGTTGGAGGCAAGATAGGCATGTAACGACTCGCCTAAGATCAGGGAAAAAGATATTTCAATATTACTTTTCGTGGGTTCAGGATTTACTAACAAAGCCTTTCTGCAGGTACAACAACATTTAAACTTGAACACTGCAATACTTTTTCTTGTTCCCAGTCCTTTTGACAACAGTGATGAAATGCCAAGAAGTTGAATTACAGCATGCAGTGTTAGAATTAAAGACCAACCTTCCTCTTGAAGTTGAGTGCACTGTTTGTAAGTAGTTAGGACCAAAGACGTTGTCTAATGTAGTGTAAACACTTCACCTGACAGTTGAACATTCATCATATGAGGTACCTCCAGCTCTGAGAAGCCCAGCGTTATCATTGAAAAATCCATCATGGTCACCCAGAGTTGCTTTTCTTGGCTGGTGCGCTTTGAGTGCATCAGCTGAGGTAGAGTTATTCTAGAAACACTAGACAAGACATGGGCAAACTACGGCCCGCGGCCCATATGCGGCTTGTTAGGCTTAGTAATCAGCCGCCGAACTCGTCCAAAGTATCAATATCCAGGTTTGTTAAATTACATTGAACATCTAATGATCCTACACCACATCGTTTGCGCATTCCTGCACTAGACTGTGTTGGCTAACTTTTGTCTGTCAATTTTGGACATCACCAGTCATGCAAATCGACACACCTCCATTCAATTGGGTCTTTTGACAATAATGTGGACATACAGTACATTATTGTCAGTTTTATCAGTGGCATTTTTTCGTTTTAGAAACTAAGTAAATAAAATGAATCAGCATCTAATTCAATAATACTGCAGGTTTGTGCTGAAGCTGCCCCATTGATTACATACAAATTTCATATTAATTAATAAGGAAACCATGAAATATTAAATGGTCATAGTTAATTAAATGAATTGTATTGAGTTTGTGTCAGATACTGAATTGTTTGTAAATTAATTGTTTGTTCAGGTGTTTGTTCAAGTTGATGACATCAATCTCTTGTAATTATATATATATATAAGAAAACATCCAACCGATTAGTTGACGGATCGCTCCAATAATCGCTAACTAATCGACTATTGAAATAATTGTTAGTTGTAGCCCTACAAGTACAAGTACTTACAAGCATATTCCGTGTCACATTGTGACAGCATTGGGACATAAAAAAAAGTCTTGGGGGTTCACGGCGGCAGAATGTCTGGGTCTGTGCTGTTGGCGCGCTGCCGTTCATGTGGTCCGCATTAATGCTGCACCGAGGCTTGTCGCACCCTTAATGTTCCATGGAGGACCATTATTGTCACCCTGCTGCCATAGTGAAGCAGATGTCTGATCATTTTGGGTCTTCTATATGAAAACATTTATGTTGGGTGGTTTTACAGTACAGGTTGTCAGTATAGAGGCCTGTTAGCATTGATTAGTGAATTAATTTGTTTATCATAATGGAAGTGCATGTAGCGGAAACAACAGCAAGCCTTGCTTCATATGCTATACAGAACAGCATTACCAAAGATGAGATAATATTAACTCAACAGCGTATTGTCTTTCTTCTTTTAAAAAAATATTAACTGTAGTCTCTCACAACAACATTTAAAAATATGTAAATTAGATATAATGTAGTAGGGTCTGCATTGGCCGAGTGGTTATGGAGACCGCACCTAACGTGACCCCATTCATTTTAGTGGCGCTGTGTCTACCGCAGCGTCCGCAGTGTCGCAAGTTCGACTACGCTCGTCGACTTGTCTGCAATGTCTACCCCGATCTCTTCAACCCAGTTTCCGACTAATCCTATCCA
>OMKY01052880.1:0-11573 GCA_900302395.1 Bregmaceros cantori | reverse complement strand
CAGCCATCTGTGCCACTCTGCTATTCTTAATCACACTTCCTGTGCGTGTGCGGCTTCAGTGACTGTTGCCTACATGTGTACCTGCATGTGTGTGTGTGTGTGTGTGTGTGTGTGTGTATGTGTGTCAGTATGTTTGCATGTTTGTATGTCTGTCCATGTAAGTGCATGTTTCTGTTTATTTGTGTCAGATTGTGCACATGTTTGTTTGTGTGTGTGTGTGTGTGTATATGCATGCACATGTGTGAGTCAGTATGTGTACAAGTTTGTATGTGTGTCTTTGTAAGTCCATTGTTAACCTTATGTGTGTCAGATTGCGTACGTGTGTGTTTGTGTGTGTGTGTGTGCATGTGTGTGTTGTGTTTAATATTTCCCCCGGGGCATCCAGCAAATGCGACAAGCATCTCAGCAAGAGCCCGAACGTGTGTGTGCGTGTGCATGTGTGACTGTGTGCATGTCAGTGTGCATACTTGATTGTTTGTGTCATGTTTATGTCTGTATGTATATATGTGTGTGTGTATGCATGCGTGTGTGTGCATGCGTGCTTGCATGTGTGTGCCTGCACTGGCCCATGTGTCACGGCCCATACTTTGATGGATACAGAGAGTCATGGACCACACGTTGGCTGACGCTCAGAGAGACGCAGTGCTGCACAACTCTGTGCCAACATAAAGAGCACCGGAGGAGTCTAAATGTCAAACAGACACACGCGCGGCCACACACATCGACACTCTGACTACTAGTGATGACTAACCCTTAAAAGTAACTAAGTTAGATTACTGAATACTTTATTTTCTTCAGAAATAACTAGTTAGATTACTTTTGTCATGTTAGCTTTTTCTTTAACTTTTTTTCATTACAGAAGTGGGCTTTAAACTTCATTTCACATTAATGCAAAATACAAATTTTTGCAATCTGTTGTTTTCTTCATTAAAAGTCCATGGAGACCTCCATAAGAGTCATACTTATCTGGGTTCGGGAGAGAGGATGAGATCCCGGGTCCAGTTTAGCAATCATAGTATGCAAAGTGCCAAGTTGTCACCTGCCAATGTATATAGACAGTGATTTCTCAATCTGACATGACGTTTTCCATCTATCCCATAATCTGACTGACTGTTGTGGCTCCCTCGATTTGTCCTCGGCCACTCTCATGGTGTCTTACGCCTGCAATTTGTCCATTGTTGGATGTCATCTTCCCATCACATTCTCTGTCTTCCTCTCCTTCTTCCACCTGCCACTGTGCCTTGCAGGATAGTTTTTGAGAGTGCTCTGGATCTCGTGACATGTCCTTACCGTTTTAGTTTTAGGTCTTCATATGGACATGCTCTTTACACAAGATGCTGAGGAAACATCTCATCTCTGTGGCCTTCATTCTTCTCTCTAGCTTTGCTGCCAGGATCCATGCTCATGAGCGTATAGAACGATTGATGCCACCAGTGTATAGACGAGTTTACCTGCAAAATACAGGGGGCTGGCATTTTGTCTCCCCGGGATGAAACACACTTCCGGTGTCTGTATGGGTTCCATTCAATCTAGTCGTAGTGGACCACGGTGGCTCACAAAAAACACACAAAATGCTCACCAATTCAAAATCCGACCAATAGATGTCGCTGTGGACCAAAATGCCGGCTGCTTCTACTAGTGCTTCCAAAAGGAATGAGACAATGGAACACGGGTTGAACTGATTATTAAGTTATGCGTTTGTGGGTCACAGATCAACGCGAGAGCATTTGGGTGAGGAATAGCACACCGCAAGTTACCACCACAATTTTTAAATAACCCTGTAGGTGTGTGCTCCCACCGAATACACGTGTTGAATAAAGCTAAATTACACGGCAGGTAAATGACACCGGAAGTGACGTTCAGACACCAGAAGTACCCACCGAACACGTCTATAGGTATGATAGTATGGAGTCTTATGCAACCCTAAATTTCCACACATAAACCAACATGCACACACAAATACAAACAAACATGCAATCACATATAGAGTCCTTATGGACAGTTTTGTTCGGCTTGTGAGACAGATTGAAAGGTGCGTCAAGGCCAAGGCAGCATGGAAGTGAAGCAGGCGTGACACATGCAAACACAAATGTGCACAACATAGCCCCACTCACGGAGACAAACGCTCACGGACACACACGCGGACGCGGCCACGCACACTGTCCCCCATGGCTGGCTGTGAGCCTCCCAGATGGACAGAAGGCGAGCTGCTGTCGGCTGATCGCAGCAGTTTATTTTTGGTGTGATCGGCCATTTGTCCGTTCAGTGGCGACGGCTTGATTACCTGCTTGGAATGTTATTACCCAGGGTGTCTCCCTATGCCTCTGTCTCTCTTTCCATCTGTATCTGTCTCTCTTTCCATCACTGTCTTGCTCTCTCTCTATCGATCTTTGTCTCTCAATTTATATTTTCGTCTCTTCCTCTATGTCTCCCCCCCTCTATCTCTCTTTCCAGCCATAGTTTCCAATTTGTATTTAGTGTTTATCTCACTATAACAATTCAACGTTGTTACCCCAATCTCTCTCTCTCTCTCTCTCTCTCTCTCTCTCTGTCTTTCTCTCTCTCTCTTTCTCCCTATCCATCTATCTATCTAGCTCCAGTTATCGTTCTCGCTCTTCGCCTCTCTCTCTCTCTCTCTCTCTCTCTCACTCTCACTCTCCAATCTATCTATTTAGCTCCCTTTTATTTTATCTCTTCCTGTCTATCTCCCATATATCTCTATGAAATTTCAATTCAACGGTGCTCTCTCTCACTCCCTCCCTCTCTCTCTCTATCCATCTATCTGTCAGGCTCCCTTTATCTTTCTCTCTCTGTGTCTCTCTCCCATATATATCTGTATACCATTTCAATTCAACATTGCTTCAGTCTTTCTTATTCATTCGTTCTCCCTCTCTGTCTCTCTCTCCCCCTCTCTCCCTCATTCTCTTTCAATGTCACCCACTACAAATCATTCAGGAAAAAAACAAGATTTACATTAACTTGTGGTGGGAGTCATGGTCAATCGACAAAGCCTTCACCATTGTGATGGGAACATTGACAATGAATTTGTCTGTATTTTGCTTGCGCCAGGGGTTTGTTGAGTTTGCACCACAACAATGAAATTATATGAAAAACATTTTTGTAAACAGATTACTGTTGTAAATTCTAATGCTTGGCGGCTGCACTTCCCCTGGTGTCCACTGGATGGCAGTACTCTCCACATTAAATCATTCAGTGCCAAAGATGGATTTCCATGTTTTTGTGAATAGTACCACTGACTCCCAAAAAATAGTGGATTGGGTGCAGTATCTCTATCTGACCACTAGAGGGGCTCATACACAGCCTTTGGGGCCATATGAAGGGAGCCTATAATAGTGGCTGCGTATACTGCCACCTAGCAGCCACCGCTGATGAGCTGTGCGCTCGAATTGACGTTGCTATTAAGCTAAGCTAACTGAGCGTGTGCTTTACCCAGACTGTATGCGCTAACAATCTGTTCTACATTACAGTGCTTATAATTCTGTGAGGGAAGACCAGTTAGTTAATGTTATTCTATGCCAATCTGCATCATTTTGAAATTCTTGTTGTGTTTCCACTAATATTCCATTATATTATCCAAGTAATATCGACAGGCTAGTAAATGATGTCATCAACTTGAATGATCTGTCATTGTTGTACGAGTAGTAGAGCATTACAAGTTCTCAATCCAACTGATTGTTTCTGGTTAGACTAATGTCTCGGATTGTTCAGGAAAGCACATTCATTGGTTCTGAGTTGCCATGGTTGGGTGTTTGATACACACCCATAGTTAAAACTAAATGCTGTCTCCAGTCATTCGCCTTGATTTGGACTCTCCATTTTCCTCCACCTTCACCTATTCCGTGCCGTTATCTAGCTGTGGGACATGACTGAAGACTTTACAACCAGCTCTCTCCATCTCTCTCTGTTCTCAGCCCTCAGCCTGCTATCTTCCCATCATTTTCTCTGTCCTCCCCTCTTATTTCCACCTGGCAGTGTGCCTTGCAGGACTATTTTTGAGAGTTCTCAGGAACTTGTGACAGATCCACACCATTTCTGTGTCTTTATGTATAGTAAAAGGCTTGTGTGAGAGTAAAAGACATGTGTGAGAGTAAAAGACATGTGTGAGAGTAAGCCCTGTTTCTGTATCGAATGTTAATTCCAACTAGGACATTGTTCAGGATTACACCCTGCATCATGGGCTCCAAATTCCCTAGTGCATAGCTGACACAAGTCCAGTCACACCAAACAGTTCACTAAGACAAACACAATAAAAAACTGTTAATGATGTTAGAAGATGTATGTAGTCATCTCCAAATGCTAAAGGTATATCCCTGAAATGCAATAGTAGCATCGATTAAACCTAGAAATATTGTTGTAGAGTCATGCTCTGTTTAATGGAGTAAAGTCACTAACGAGTAAGTAGTTACTCAGGTAATTCCCTTTTTGATTACATTTTAAATATAGTTACTGTAACATACTAACTGATATTACTGTTTTAAGCATTACATTATGCAATCTTATTTACTTATTTAAGTACTTACTTGTAATCATCATTTGATCATATGATCAACTGACATTTGTTGACAATATCACCAATTCTCTTATAAACACTATGAGATAATGTATGGTTCATGTATTGAAGAATTTCTTATTGAATCAAGTCACAATATTTTCTAATCTGATGATGATTTTATGACAGCTCAGACCAAATATTTCGACAGCACATGTGAGCTGTGGCTTGGCAACTCAGTTATGGAATTTTAACTTCTTTTTTAAATGTTCTTTTCTTGCCTTGCCATTTTTATTGATAGTGAAAGCGTTGAAAGTGAAGGAGCGGAGAGAGAGGGAAGGGGAATGGGTGCGGGGGGGTCACACGCTTGAATCCGCTGATGGCACTTACTGACCGGGTGTCTTTTGATTTGTTTTTACAATACTTGTTTATACTTGAACTTCATTTGATGAAAGTCAACATGAAAACAATGCTTTTTCACTCATTTCAATATCTTTTTTTTCTCCCAGCAGGTTCCTGTTACACATAAAATGCATCAAAGACAGTTTGGCTTTAAGATAAATCATATACATTTAATTTCATATAAAGCAGGACATTTTTCAAGATGGCCGACTTTTTCCATTTGTGTGATCACACACACACACAATCTTGTTTGCCGACACTCTTGTTTAGTTAAGTGTAACTGGAGGTGGCAGAGTCTCAACTTGGTCCGTTCTGTATGTTCACAGGGCTCTGTTGCGGACCTCTGGACTTCTCATCGTCGTCTCCTGGTTCGACTCTCCACCACGTTCAGCAACAGAGATGTTTGAACGTTCTGATCAAGAAAGGTATGAATATCCATACACTTGTTATTCAAGTAATAGTAGAGTCTCGAGTCCAGCTCCAGGGAGCAGTAGGGAGTCGTCCCTGACCGTGGGCCCCACCACCCGGAGGTGTTCTGGGATTAAAGGGGCAAAACACCAGGGAAGAGTGGTTCCCAGCTGATCACCCCTGCAGCTGCTACTCACGTTTCACTTGGACCATCCTAGAAGAGGAGCTTGCATCTTCTGCAGACTCTGCTTTAGCAAAGCAGCTTTGATGTTTTCTCCAACTGCACTTGTTAGCAAGTTCTAGCTTACCTGCCAATTATAAAAAAGATATTCACTGGACCCAACTTATGAATAACGTATATGCTCTTTTTAAGTGACAAGGTTTAAGGTTTGTAAATACCGCCGGTTCTGCAGTCTTCTTTTTGAGTTGCCGTCCTGTTGGCATGGTGATCCCGCTGCTTTATCACTTCCTTGTGGGTGTGGTCCTGTCGGTGTTCTCGCCTACAACGGCCACCACAGGGGGGTAGGCGGAGTCAGGCAGCTGGTAGCACGGGCTGTACCACGGCCACAAGAAAGTCCTAAAGTGGCGACGTCACCATGTCAACCAAGACTGCAGAACCGGAAATCAAAACTGTCAAGGTATTTACAAACCTGTCATTTAAAAAGAACATATTTGTTTAATATAGTATTTGGTCTGGACAGTATGAACATTGACAATATATGAACTTATGAATAGTCAACATATTATTATTATTATTATTATGAGGCATAAGAACTCCATCATGCAGACAGTCAGTTGAACACTGCTGCTCCAGGGCAGTGGATCAACATGTCTGTGGGTTATTAATGGACCGCACTGATCGATTGGCTTCATAGATCACAGCGCACTGACCGGCCAGACAGCAAATTAACTACTTATGCACGTGTGTGTGTCTGTGTGAGGCCATATGTGTGTCTTTGAGACTGTGTGTGTGAGACTGTGTGTGTTTGTGGGACCGTGTGTGTCTTTGTGGAAGCGAGTGTGTCTGTGGGACTATGTGTGTGTGTGTGTGTCTATGTGAGAGTGTTTGTTTGCAAGCGTGTGTGTGTTTATGTTGGAGCGTGTGTGTCAGTGAGGACGTGTGGGTATCAGTGGGAATGTGTGTGTGCGTGTCTGTGTGAGAATATGTGTGTCTTTGCGGGACCGTGTGTACGTCTCTGTCGGGCTGTGCGTGTTTGTGAGACCGTGTGAGTGCCTTTGTGGAAGTGAGTGTGTCTGTGAGACTGTAGGTGTGTGTCTCGGTGCAAGCGTGTATGTGTTTCTGTGGGAGCGTGTATGTCTGCGGGACCGTGTGGGTATCTGAGGGACTGTGTGTGCCCGCGTATGTGTCTCGGTCAGACTGCGTGTGTTTGTGGGAATGTGTGTGTGTCTGTGTGAGACTGCGTGTGTGTCTTTGTGTCATTTGTGCATCACTTTTGGCAAGTGTGAAAGAAGTCAGAGTATTAAAAAAAATTGTGTTTTAGCGAGGAAACATGACATGAAAAATAACCAACAAGCTAAAGAAAAAATGAGAGAGGAAGTGACATTCCACCCCCCCCCCTCTCCACCAGCTCTTCATTTTGGTTTCTAGTGACTCTTCTGGTAAAACATTTCACTGTTTCATTGTAGTACATTTTGTTTAATTGTGTATATTTTCGTGAGTGGTTGTCTGGGCGCTGAATCGACGAGTACTACAGAGACTACTGATACAACCAAACTTTCAGCTGATAGACTTTCAGTCTCCATGCCAAAGTAGTTTTGGGCAAGACACTGAACCCCAAATTGCACCCAATGAGTGATGGCGAACACCGTCCATTGGTGTGTTACTGTCTGAGCGAGACAGGTCACTGTAAAACACTTTGACTACCACTGTGTGGTAGAAGAGCGTTATATAGCGGCTGGCCCCATGGCGCAGCGTATAAGACCACTGCTTCAAGCCAGCTATTAGATTACAGCACACGCAGTACTGTGAGATTGCTTCCACACATGGTCATTTACTGCACGTTCATATGCTGCATGTCGCCGTGCAGTGAACCACCGCTCTCTCATACCCCCTTTCACACTGTCAATGAAATGAGAAAATGGTGCTTGCATTGAAAAATAACTTTAGAAAAACATGATATAAATCCAGATCTATTTCTTCTTCCTTACCGCTGCTGCTGCTATTACTACAGGCAATGTTTGTATGCTGCAGAACGCATAGTATGTAATTTCAGGCAAGTGTATACACTGCAAACCTATACACTGCAAACAGGTGCTGACACCGATTAGAAGATCTCATTCAGATGTTATGGTGCCCTTTTGCAGTGCACGGGTGGAACCACAACATGACAGGACTTCTAATTTCTGGAACCAGAATTGCCCACCTCATGGTGTTCATGGGGAATATAGGCACAGAGAGATCCACATGACATGCATAACACCATTGTGGATCACTTTCTGAACAGAATCGCAATAGCGTGTCGGTGGCTACATGTGATATGCAAGCATGTCTGAATTGCCTTTGTGTGTATTTTGAGAACAAATTGGACAGACATTGAGACCTTTCCATCCTTGTCATCGCTCACTCCAACTCTCTCTCTTTCGCGCGTGCACGTGTGTGCGATCGCTCTCTCTTGCACGTTCTCGCTCTCTCTCTCCCTCCCCCCCCTCTCTCTCTGTCTCTATATCATCACCCGCACGTCTGTCATCTATCCTCGGCTGGTAGGTCTGCCAGGTTGACTAAGACTGGCAGAGATCCCACACCACCAGGCTGAAGCCAGAGAGGGAGAGAGAGAGAGAGAGTGGGAAAGAGGACAGAGTGAGATAGAGAAAGTGATTGAGAGAGACACACAAAACAACACACACACACACTGAGGAAAAAGGTGCATTGGCTAAAAGACGACCCAGACATTGCCTTGCGCAAGCAATGCCACAACATACACACACATACACACTTGGTTAATAGAAGCTAATTCAGTGGTGGGTGGAAGAAAATGGTGCAGATGACGAAAGAAGGGTTGAGGAAAAGTGTGGGTGGCTGGGAGGGTGAGAGATGGAGAGAGAGAGAGACGAGTGGGAGAGGAGGGAAACAAATGGAAAGAGAGGTCCTGTGATCTATGGCCACAGGGGCCATCTTTGGCTGCTTGCTGGTGTTTTTGTTTCTCGCCTCCTGCCAGACACATCCGCAAGGTTTTGTCCACGTTTAAGGGGGAAAGAGCTAGCTAGCACTTTGAAGGCGAGCTGGGGAGGAACTCTGCCACAATTTTCCACATGCTCAGACAAAACCGTTCATTTTGGACAGCAAGCTGTGGGTGTCGGCACCCCATTTCAAATGTTTTGGCTGTTCCCTAAAATGTAGAATTTAGACAGTGACTAAAGGTGTAGATCAGGGGTGAGGGCCAGTGTTTCTGATTTTATATTGTTTAGAACTAATAATGGTCAGATTGCACATTGGCAATGCCTTATATCTACAGTTGTAGTTAGACGTCTTATTATCCTGAGATGGAAAAATCCTCAAGCCCCCTCTCTAACTACAAGGAAAAAAGGTATCTTTGTTTTCATTAATTTAGGGAAATTACGTTTTTAATATGTGGTTGTAAGGCTGAAAGATTTTCGGTTTTAGACCTAAAACCGTAAATAAAAACAACACGATTTTGGTTTCTTCAAAGCGTCGATTTCTCCAAGCATCATGTGTGGAAGGGCTGCGTGTCAATATTGTAATGAAGACAGCAGGCGCTTACTTTACAATATGTTTGGGAATTCTAATAAATGTGGCCGTCCCTTGTTGTTTGTCCGTGCAGCCCCGCAGCAGTTGGGGGCTTGTTTAGGCGTTGTCTGCCTGCGCCCCGCTCCCGTAGGAGTGGGGCGCACATTCGGTCATGGAGTTGCATCCAAACATTTACTCCTGCGCGGGACGTTTGTGTGTCTTTCCGGACGTTCAGACGGGCTTTCAGAGCACTTGAGCACTTGACGTCTCCGGTCGAATTAATTATTATTTGAATCGGGTCGAAAGAGCCAGGTCCAGTCATCCAGCGTAAACCCCCGCCGACTCAGCTTCGGTGCTGTCGGGCGTTTAGCACTGGGCTGTGTTAAACCGAAATAAATCGAGGTTGTGAAGATATAGTCCACGATGCACGAAGACCGTTACAGAATATTTTTAAACTTGTTAGCTCGGCTGTTAGCTGTTTTTAGCAGCCATTCAGCGGTGAGGATGCGATGTGTCCTATAGAAACAAACCGTTCATATTGAACTACGAGGGTTTGTGTGTCCGAAACGTTCGCAAATATTCCCAAATTATATTAACAATGTGCCGATTCCTTAACTACATGAACAACAGTATTGATGACTTTAATTAAAAGCCACGGAAAGGTGAATATTGTATTTATTTAAAGAACTGGAAGCAATGAACTTGCTGAACTGATCCAAAGATGTAAGCGGTGAATCTGACATCAAAAATCTGTTCCTCTTCCAGAGCTGTCTCATAGATCGGTATTTCAATTTACAAAACAAAGTTAACTGTGTTTCTGTGTTGAGCATCCAACATTGGCAGTGTTCCTTGGCGAGTGTTCAGCGAGTGTTCAAAATCGTTCAGCCTTATGTGGTTGTAATATGTTCTATTGTATGTATGTATGTATGTATGTATGTATGTATGTATGTATGTATGTATATTTGTATGTATGTATGTATGTGGGTGAAAGACGAGACACATGTTTTTTCTGTCCGAAACACTTTTACTAATGATAAACAATAACATGTGTAAAAATATAACATACATTTTTTTATACTTTCCTTTTACATTGGACCATGCTCATTTTTTTAAAATGTTGATTATTGGGCTTTTTCTGCCATTTGAAGTGTGAAAATATCATGTGGGGTGACCGTCCGACCTTGATTTCTATTTGGACAACTAGTTTTAAATCCTTTTGAAACTATTCAAATATAACCCTTGCCCTATTTGGCACAATACCGAAACAACCAAAATCTTCTATTTTCTGAAATATCATCTGGTGAAACCATCTGGAAAATACAATTATGGTACTTTTTTTTCCAAAATCATCTTCGAGAGGATGTTGCATCAGTCAGCTAGACCCTGAGGATTACAGTCAAACAACGTCCAAGTCAGCAGTCTCTCTCATTTTTACAAATGAATCGTCTTTTTAAATGCTGCAATGAATATCTCACATTTTGATATCCTATTGAGCGACTACCGTAAAAGTGTGAATACAGTTTTATTTGCAAAGCTATATTTTGAAGGTAGACATGTTAGTGATAAGTGGTCATATGTAGGTAGCTTGGATTTTTTTAGCTAATTGTTTTTAATATGTCATTTTCTGAATGCCAACATTTGTTGAAATGCCAATCATTAAAGGCGGGGTGATATGCTGAATATGGAATTGTCAAATTTATGATATTTTGCCTCTAAATAAATAAAAAACATTTTAGAACGGTACAAAATCTCCCAAAAAATTGTAATAGTCATGTTTGGAGCTAAAATAAAGAAAAATAATAAATTAACAAAATAATCGAATATATTAGGTTGAAACTGCATTTTTTGTTTTGTTAAGGATTATTTTGTGTATATATGACTACATCAATTTGTCAGGATTGAAACCACGTACCAGGAGTACATTTAACACGTTTAATTACATATAACACAAAATAGGATTCACATTTGGATATTGAATCAATGAACAATTGGGACATGACACAAGACAGTCTACTGGATTTCTTTTTAAGGAAAATAACAAACTTACCATATATACATATATACATATATATACTACGTTACATAATAATAATGTATATACCATATATTCAGAGAACCTCTCATTAGAGACAGAGAGAATTCTCTGGACCACCAGCTCGTGCCAACGTGAATGGTAATTAGAGTTAGGCAGAGGCCTAAACTTATACTCATGGGCAGGAGAGGTGTGACTTTTCACAGAAACATCTTTCTCTTGACTTCTCTGCATGTGGCCGGCACGAAGGTGACTATAGAATTTGCATTAACATTCTTATTGTCCTGTTGGCTGAAAGGGTCCTCCTGTCCTGCACCGGAGACATGTGGGAGCAGGACTTATTTTGATATGCAAATAATTGCTGTCTGCCAGGAGGAGCCCAGCTGGGGCCTGCGGGGTGTGAAAGCCGGCTGAGGCCAAGCAACATATAACATTAGTATTACAACATGTCATAATACTTGGTGATATGATGAAACATGATAATGGATAGAATAAATCCTTCACATATTTCCAAT
>OMKY01052878.1:0-12231 GCA_900302395.1 Bregmaceros cantori | reverse complement strand
GCGCCTGGTAGTAAGCCCGGCCCACTGGGCATGTGTCAGGGTGAGTAGATACCTTACTGACAAATTCAGAATGCACCATATTGTTGTACCACTGACTTGGGGATGAGGAGACCATAGCATCCCAAATGTGAAAAAAAAAACCGACAGTGTTCAATGTAATTGTCAATGCTGTGTCCCAAACCTCATCTTTTTTGTATGGGTTTCACCAGTGCTGGAGTGGCAGTAGGGCACACCGGACATTTGCCCGATGGCCTGATGGCCTATAGTGGCTTGGCAGGCCTGTGTTTTTCTAACTACGTAGACTGTATAATATAAATACATTATTATTATTATACATTATACATTTAAAATGTGATTGAGTTGGACAGTGGTTAACCATCCAATAGACGAGTTTACCCGTGAAATACAGGGCCCTGGCATTTTGTCCCACCGGGATGAAACAGACTTCCGGTGCCTTATTGATGCTAATGCCAACTCTGGTACTGGACCGAGGCCCGAGCACACAAAACAGACAAAACGCACGCCAATTCAAAATCCGACCACTAGGTGTCACCTGTGACCGGTTACATATCATACCACTTGCTCTGTTCATAATTGTGTATAAATATTGACTGAAATACGGTCAAAATCCAACTTAAAGTTACTCACCGAGTGGTCACATGTTCTTCTGGTCCTGATTATAAAATCATACGTTTGTGGGTCACAGATCCGCACAAGAGCATTTGTGTGTTGAATAGCACCCCGCAAGTTAACCCCATCAGTTTTAAATAACCCTGTAGGTGTGTGTTCCCACCGAATAGAAATGTTGAAAAATTGCCAAAAACACATCAAACTAAATGACACCGGGCGTGATGTTCAGACCCCCCCGAACTCGTCTATTGGCCCCGTAGTTATGGTTTTGTCATCGATTGAGGCCTGGGCCATTGAGATGAGGTGCTTGCTAATTTTTGTAATTCTTTTATTCAAGGATAGGCCAATTAACCATTAAGAAATTGAACAATTATGGAATTATAGTCATATTTTCTGGTGGCCTTCCCGGCCTGAAAAAATCTTTGCAGTCCAGCCCTGGGTTCCACTACCAGAGAAACTGGAGTAAATCCACTTATGGCATATTTCGCTATGTGACTGTGTAAGAACAACCCCCACTGAGGGAGGTTACGTGCCTCCATTTCGACTACACTGATTTCCGACGCTTCTTCTCTCCGACAGCTGCATTTGGAAGTTCCGCAGTTCTGAAATGATAAATTCGCAATCTCGACACAGAAGCGTCGCCGTTCCGACATGGAAGGGCCGGGAAGGCAGTTCCTAACCCTAACTCATAACGGAATCCCTGCTAATTGAAACGTTATAGTTCTGATGCACTGCGGTAGATGCGGTAGATTGCACCAAAATTCTGGGTGCCCCCCACCCGTGGACGCTGTTCGCTTCGCCCTGACCCGGTGAACTGCGTTTTCTGGCAGAGCAGCAAACAGCGCATTGGTGGACTGCTTTATTTCCTCTGTTCCTCAAATCCGGTCGTGGTGGCTTGTTGATAAAAAAAGTACGCCTGATCTGACTTGACAGCAACTTGCAGCATGTTCAGGACCATTTTCAAACTTTCTTTTCACACGGTGTACACAGCGGCTAACCTGGTACAACCAGCCCACTGGGCATGTCCTCGTTTTCGCATTTGGCAAGCCATACAGTAGTTTCCAGATTGGGACATAGATATTTATACTGTGGATACTAAAACCAAACAACCTCAAGTCAGTGGGGAATGTTTTGTTGTGGACATTTGACAATATTCTGAATTTGCAAGTAATGTATTTACTCACCCTGAGAGATTTTGTGGAAGTTTTGGTGGAATTTGGCCACATCCATTGTAGTTGAACTTGAAAGACCGGGGGTTTTCAAAGTGTGGGATAGTGAGCCTCCCCCAAGGGATTTCAAAAACCATGCCACCCCACTATCTGCATCTTTCTTAAGGCTCCTGCATACTTTCAGGGTGGGGTGGGGACCAGCCCGTCGTAAAGGTGATCACGTGACCGCTGTTGCGGCGGTTTGGGTAGAAAGTGGTCATAGTTCCAGATCACCGCGGTGCCCCGCCTCCCTCTATTCTATTATGTTCTCTGTCGCGGTCTATACACACTGTATGTTGTTGTCTCGCTCTTTTTCTCTCCCCCTTGTCTCGTCTCGAGCGAGAGAGATTTGCGGGCCTGCTTGCAAAACGGGGACCGCCCACTCTCCGTCTTGACCAATCACAGCCGCGAGGTGAAGTCGGTTAGTAGAAACAAGGGCTATGGTCAGGATGAGAGGTGGGGAGTGTCCCACCGACAAGTAACGAGGCACATTGATGACGTGGTGTAGTTTTTTTAGCGCAAAAACTACACCACGGCGGTCTGCTCCCCACCCCACCGTGAAGTATGCCATGGGCTTTACACATTTTAACATTTGTATATCTTCAGCATCTTTTATTTACACATCTTTTTATAACATATAACACACAGGCGGGTATGACTGCTGTCCCACGCCAGCCCCATACAAAGCATACATAGTATTTTTACTTTGGCTTAGATCACAGAACAGGTAGCGCTGTGAGATTGCTTCCCCTCACGGTCTCCCATCCCCCTTTCACACTAACACTGTTAATAAAAATGAGAAAATGATGCTCACACCGAAAAAAACATTAAAAAGACGCACATTTGATCAATACAACCTCAATTTCTTTTTATTTTCCTCTCGCTGCAGCGTGCCTCCCAAAGCTCACAGCAGATTCCACCACTTGCCAAGTGCCCCCTCAAACATACTCCACATACCTGGTGCATGTGTTTCTCATGTGAAATCTAAAACTAACTGTGTATCCTGAAGTGACTGCAGAGTAGCGGTGGAATTCTGAAGTACCTGTAAGAGGCATTAGCGAGTGTGTTGGACAGCTGGTGATAGTGATAAAGTGTCCTGCTTTATCTCATTTACATTATCTGAGAACAGCCTGTCCCCAGCCAAGGACGGGAGGCAGTCAACATATTCATAATCATGCATTCCATTTATAATTCAATATCCACTTAATAATTACTGATTGAATAACTATTGGTGCTTGCAACTTTAGCGCCATTCAGAATTGGGATGGCTTCATTATGAATCTCACTAAGGCTGCATCATGATGCGTCTGGTGCTGACTATGGCCTACTTTCAATGGAATCAAATAAAGCCATTGAACGTGCACTTTTTGTCAGAGGAAGGAGGGAGCCAGCATGAAGGATCTGAAGAATAGACTGTCAAGCCAGTGTCGTTTCATCTGACTCAAGAAGATCTGGAGCTCCCAGACATGCCAGGGTAGATCAATTCAAAGCCTTGGGACAGCCTGTGTGTTTTTGTCCTCATTTTTGGGATGGATTGCCTTAGCTGTCCTTGAGACTATCGTTATGAAAGTGGAGAGGATGTGTTAAACATTTGGGTGGGTAAGACATTGAGGCCTTTTTGAGGCCTGAGGTATTTTTTTATTATTATTATTGGTTTATTTTTTTATTTAGTCTCACATACATACATGTACAGTGAAGTTCTTCCTCTGCATTTAACCCATCCCAGAGGAGCGGTGGGCAGCTACGGTGTGCAGGCGCGGTGCAGTGCCCGGCTCCAGATTCTGGGCCAGTGCCTTGGCCTGGAGCACTGGCTGGTGCAGGTTAACTAGAACATGCTTTTGGTGGTTTGGGGAACCAGAGAGCCCAGAGGAAACCCACGCAGGCACGGGGAGAACATGTAGACTCCACACAGAGAGGACCAGGGCAGGATTGGAACCCAGAACCGCCCAATTAAAGCTATTTATTTATTTATTTTTTAAGTTTTTTTGGGGGGCGCAAGCACCATTTTTTAGTCTTTATTGATGGAGACAGTGTGTACAGTGAGACAGTGGTGACAGGATTAAATCGGAAACTGGGATGAAGAGTCGGGGAGGGGGGAGCGGGGATGGCAGAAGAGCCGAACAGAGGATTTCAGCCTGCGGCACTGCTCAACCTATGGTCTACCCACACCGCCACAGCGCGCCCCCCAAAACAATACAATTTTAACATTAATTCTAAAAACTAGCGAGAGCTAATGCAGTGAAGCTAGACCGTAGAATATGCAGTCCTGCTTGTGGTTGTCATTAAGAAGACAAGCATTTTTGGCCTGAATTCAACTCCACGTCACTCAATCTCTTCTTGAATCCACTCAGAAATCGGTCAAGTGTGCACGTGGTAGTCGTTCTCCAGGCCACTCTCCTAGACCACTTGAAAAGCCTATCCTTGCCCAGAAGCAAAGAGAGCATCCAATATTAAATCCCACACATTTCTTTACCTGTTTGGTGTCATCCCACTACTGCTGCAGTGACACACACACTTGCATACACACTCAAGACACAAAAATGTTGCTTGCAGAAAGTCGCTCTATGCCCCAGTTCTGTCAGAGCGGTTCTGTCTGCCTGAAGGTGTCTGGTGTTTGCCATGCACCATCTGCCTGGTCCGGGCGCCGGGTGACTGATGGACTCACCACCAGACTGCAGCAGAGATGGGTCGCACACTACTGGGTCGGCACCGGGCAGGAATTATGGAGGGGGAATGTGACGGGAACTGGAGGGCATCAGACAAAGTTTTTCTCACCAGGTTGGGTTCCTCGTTTGCACAGCAAAATAAAGAATAGTGTAATTTATTCATTTATTAGTACACGATTTGACAGAATGAACGCCATTCATAAATCCAGTGTTTCCTCTTGCTGTATATCCTCGGTGCCAAGCCATGTCTATAATTTTATTGAAAAATCCATTGCCTGTGTGTGTGTGTGTGCGTGTATGGGTACTTGCGAATGCTTGCTTTTTAATGAGTTGGGAAGGCTGTGGGTCAATTGTTACTTTTTTGTTTTGTTTTGTTGTGTGGCTGTGAAGCACTTTGAATTGCTGTGCATGAAAGGTGTTATGTAAATAAAGTTTGATTTGATTTAAGAGAAGATATACTATTTTGTTGTTTCAGTAGGAGAAACAACAGTGTAATAGGTGTATACAGAAAGACATATGCCAACAGCAACCATAGCAATATAAAATATTTAGTGCGGTTTACTTCACAGCGTGAAGGCATGCCACACCACATGGGGCATCACGGGAAGCCCACCATTTTGACATGGACGATCCGCCGTTCACATATTGCTAAGGAAAGCTCCATACTCTTCCATCCGGTTTAACCCCTTTGTTCCGAAATCCCTATGTTCCGAAATCTCTATGTTCCGAAAATCCTAACCATAACCCCGAACACCTACCCTAAACCTAACCCCTTCCCTAACCACTACCCCAACCCTAATCCCTAAATCACCCATACATTTTCGGAACATAGGGATTTCGGAACATAGGGATTTCGGAACATAGGGCTGTCTTCTTGCAGGAAAGCAGACAAAGACGCTCTCGATGTCCTGTTCCAATATTAGAGCGATCTGTGCAATTTATCTAATGTTTCAAAGCAATTCAATTGAAATCCACACATGAATTGAAATTCACGATTAAATAGTGTATTGCCTTCTCACATTGTGATAGGAATTTGTTTTGGTTTCTACTCACATTCATCACAGTGTGCACACTTTCCTAAGATGCAAGTAAACATGATGACAGTGCAACAATTGAAAATATAATACAGACCAGTGGGTCCCGTTCGAGTATCAGGATAGCCATTGGGTAATTGCTGTTTCTCAGGTTCTACACATGATACTTCAGCATTGTTTCCTCCTACTGGAGCATAGAAGAGTGAAGAAGCTATGCAGGTTGGTGTATCAGCCAAGATTTCATAGACAAATTTACCTGCGAAATACAGGGGTCTGGCATTTTGTCCCATCGGGATGAAACACACTTCCGGTGCCGTATTGTTGCCTATGCCAACTCTGGTACTGGACCAAAGTCTGAGCACACAAAACGCACGCCAGTTCAAAATCCGCCCACTAGGTCTTGGTCTGTGACCAGTTACACATCACATCACTCTCTCCATTCATAATTTTGTATAAATATTGATGAAATACAGTCAAAATCTGAGTTAAAGTTACTCACCGAGTGGTCACATTTCTGGACCAATAGGCTGGCTGCTTCTACTAGTTCTTCCAAAAGGAATGGGGAAATAGAATGAGTTGCACTGATTATTAAATCATGCCTTTATGGGTCACAGATCGGCACGAGAGAATTTGGGTGTTGAATAGCACACCGCAAGTTACCACCATCCGTTTTAAATAACCCTGTACGTGTGTGTTCCCACCAAATATAGATGTTGAAAAATTGCCAAAAACACAGCGAACTAAATTATACCGGGCATGACGTGCAGACACCCGAAGTACCCCCCGAACTCGTCTATTAGCTTTCCTAATAATTCTAGTGGTAAAAATGGAATTGAAGTGGTAAAAATTGCGGTAGATGATCGGAATGGAGTATTTCGAAATGGTGTTCACGGGTAGTCATTATCACGGCTATTCTACCTCTGCGAGCAGGTCAAATCTGCACTTGACTCCACAAAGCGTGATGGGCAGTGTGAAGAAAACGTAGCAAGTCATATCCCGCCTGCCTTCCAAAGTACCACTCAAACTGACTGCTTGCTAAGGTCGCTGCCGCCTATTGTCGTTGCGCGACACCGTTCTGCATTTAGACCGCGTCGCAACGTCAGCTAATGTAGCAACCCTTTTAGCACCCTTCCGCTAGCGTCGGCCTGTGTCAGCAACGTCTCGCAAATATCCTCCACCGCTAATGTGGATTTCACTAGGTACTGCCACGATTTGTAGTGAGTGTCGGCAGCTAATGTGGCGACCAAAAAAAAATAACGCAAGGCGTCTCACATTAATGTAGCAGCGCAATGAATTATGAAGTCGATAATTTGGACTGTGCGCAGGAAGGGTTCACACTAAGTTAATGTGAAAACAAACATGTCTGGGGTGGAGTCATCATCCACACTTCTTCAGTCTCGACTCTCGTTCCGAAATGGAAAGTTAATTTGCACCAGGATTTCATGAGCCTGAATCTAACAGACAGCCCCTAATTACTATTTCTTTTCTTATTTTTAGCCACCAGTCCCATCTTCAGATGACAACTTCATTTCTAATAAATCACTGCATTATTTAACAACGTCCTTGCGTTTTAATCCAATAATTTACAATTCTCTGTGACTTGTTGTTTTACCGAACCCATGTATAGACAATCCACATAACCCCCAAAAACAGCTAAAACATGAAACACATGGCAACAGACAGACAGACACTAGGAGTGAGACAGACTAATTGTCCACGTGCGTTTGGGACTGAAGCTGATGGGATTGAAAAGGTGTGTGGTCGGGGAGGCATTGTTTAAAAAAAATAAAATAAATCTAAGTTATCCAATCACAGCACAGTAAGCGAGACAAGTGTCGGAGTAGGAAGCATCTCAGAGAGCTCTGATTGGTCGGCAGAAATGGAGCCGGGATCAGAATTTTTTGATTCCATGGACTCCAGCTTGCCAGGCTAAGAGTGAGATGGAGAGACAGAATAGCGTAAGAAGTATACAAAAGTCTTAAATTCAAAAACTAAACTGTTGCCCCGATTGTCCTGAAAAGACCCACATTTTCATCACAGGTCTACAATTGTATTTACTCCTCCTAAGTTTGAGAAGTGTCTCAAAAAATGTGCTGTTGTATTGTTGTCTCTACTATCTGCGTACTGAAACACTAATAAGTTGGCTCGGTGTGTCCACTACTGTGTCAATACCTTTGCAAATGTTCATCATCTTTGTTTCCGCCAATTGTATGCAAGAATCAACTCAAAAATCAATAGTGTGGACAGTGTGTGTTTGTGAAATGGATCGATGTATTTTTTTTTCTCATAATTGTCTAAAAAGGTTTTAAAAATGGCTAGCATTTAACTTGGTGATTCCTGCAAGAACATTGAAATGAATTTAAAAGCATCAAAAATATTGAGCTAATGATACAATTAATATAAGTACATCAACATAGCCGATAATACCCTACAAGTAGTAAACGGGTTCGATTCCACATCAGTAAGACACTGCTACCAGTGACCTAATGAGTTTGATTACCTCTCAAAGAACGCCTCATTTTATTACCTCAGCTAATATGCTAATGGGTTGATAGCCATCAGTAGATCCCACCACTTCATTTTAATGCAACTGTTGTGTACTTGACTTCCAATTCCCCCATTACAACCCTGTGTCAACAGCGTGGTAAATTAGCTATTAGCTTATTAGAAATGCTAATATTGACATAATGTGATATAATGAGGTGAACAGAATCAGCCTTGTAAAAGACATGTTCATTAGCGGACCATAATAAGACAGCTGTCATATATGGCATCATTCATCGCAGTTGTGTCGGTCCTGTGTGCGCGCGTCAGCATCTGTGTGTTGGAAGTTAGTAATTAAAGCAGACGCACCTTGTCACTGAAGTCGTTAATTACTGGCTGGGTGGAGCCAGGTGTGGCTCGTTAGAAAGCAGCCGGCCACAATGAAACCCGCCTTCACACACAATAAATAGCGCAATATATGGCAAAATAAACACCATGACAATAACAGTTAAAATAGATTGAAACGGAATGGAGAGGAACAGATTGCAGAAAAGAATGGACGCTTAGATATGCTCGGTACACATTATTCTATATCATTCCAATTTCAGCTTGTGTGGAAGGCTCATTCCAAATGAAATGAAATTGTTGTGGGATTATTACATCAATTGTAAACCTAGCATAGGCCAGACCTCCACCGTTTGTTAGTACTTCCTGGATTATTGGTAAGGCGAGACCTTATATACTTATGGTTCACTAGAGATCAAAGGCCAGGCAGAAAACAGAAAACTCTCGCGTTTGATGTCTGGGTGGAATAATCCTAATTTTCGACACCACAAAATAATACTAAAATACGTGCTACACACAATAAACTGTACGACAAATAATTCAAATCCATTTGAAGATGTTGTCTCAACAATGTGTGTATGTCATCCCTTGATACGTTTTTTTTTGTTTTTTTTCTACTGCGGCTGAATTATTAATATATTTTTAAAAATCATTATTTTGTTCATATGTTTGTTAAAATTGATAAATTATCAAATCACATTGCCATTTACATTGAATGTTTGTACCATATTGTTGATGTACTGGTTGATTTAGCAATGTTTTACAGAAGCAGCATTATGAATAAATTTGAATTTTGTGGTTAATTTTTTAAGTTATATTGGAGAATACAATTGTTTAAAATTGTACTAATAACCACTTGGCCCAGAGTGAGTTGTCTGGGGTCTTGCTTTTGGCCTCGGATTTTGGAGGGACATTTCCATTCTTGGGTCAATGACGTGCCGTGCATTTTTTGAGTGCCCAGGCAAATTTTAATAGAGAAGATTAATACTTTTTCATTAAATGTATATTTTTAGACACACCTCCTAATTGGGTTCTATTAGGAGCTCTAAAACATTTTGGCACTTGTGCCAAAATGTCATTCGATGCGACGTGGCCCCCCTAAAATCTAGTAAGTAAAATGCTCTAAAAACATTAAAAACATGAATAAAATGTCAAATTTATACAAAAGGTAGAAGGAGATCCATTTATTAGTTTTGACTATATATTTTTTTCACCTAGTTTGAAAACCTTATTCGTCATTGACCCTCTTATAAAATGCTTTTGGATTTATTTCCATTTTCAATATTTTAATACTTTGACTCACATGAAATGCTAGAGGAATTACTTGCTCTTTGTAATGTAATGTCCAATTTACTGTCACTTATTGAGCACATTCCAGCACTTTATAAAACTTTTCCACTGTCACACTTTCATGCAATGAATAATCGCTGCAGATAATAATGACCTGTTAGCCTAACCATTATCCGCATCTTAAACACCCCTCATCACCATGCTAATATTAAAATCAACGACTTACGCTCGTTTCAAGAACAACCCCCTTATCACCCTATACCGCCTCGACGGGAACATTGTTCACTCGCCCATCTTGCGAAACTCCCGACATGGTAATATCTTACAGTGCACATCGCTACACAATTAGTGCCAGCAATTATCTGGATAGCATCGTTATGCTAACGACACCCATGTTAGCGCCCCCTTCGTATTTGATTTCAACATTTTGTTTTCAGGAATCCTATCACAAAGTCACATTTTATCCAGTGCATTTTGAGCTAAATGCACCAGGAAATGTTCACAGTATCAACATAATTAACATATACACTTTAGTTCACTCTCTCACACATAATGTATTTATACCCATATGGGATACACTACAAAGGGATGGAGGAATACATATTAAGTCAATCTTCATATTATCGCTTCATACATTTATGGTGTACCAAATTTTGCCATCTTCTTCTGGAGTGATGTTTGCAGAGTCCGCAAACTGCTGAGCTATTTAAAAACATTTCAAAAGAACATAATATCGACACATTTTATTATTTCAGTCCGACAGTATGTGCATGGTCTACGGGTTTTGATGCTCAGCATTCAAAAAGGTAGCAAATGCAAGACTTGACTTCTTCTGATTTTTATTCTTACTTTATATTTACTTTACATTTTACTTTACTTATACTTTTATTTTACTTGACATGATTTTGATTGAGGATATATAGTCAGCATACGTCATTTGGGAAAGTGGGCATTCCAATGACTGCAGAGTTGAAGACCTCTAAAGGTTTGCTGTTCGAATCCCAGATCTGACAGTCTCCATGCCAGTAGAACGCAAAATACGAGAAGAACGCTGAATGTGTACACCATCTACCAATTGGAATTACTAGACGAATCAAAATCAAATAAAAAATACTTACATTTTCTGCATTTGTTCTTCTCTCTCTTTAAACATGTTCAAACGCAGGGGTTTTTGTGTACGTGTGACTTACCGAACTTTCCCCTTTCTCACCACAGCTGGTACGACCTACATCTTCGGTCGCGGCGGAGCCCTCATCACCTACACCTGGCCGCCCAACGACCGGCCGAGCACACGGGCAGATCGGCTGGCCGTGGGCTTCAGCACGCAGCTCAAAGACGCGGTGCTGGTACGGGTAGAGAGTGCCAAAGGATTGGGAGACTACTTGGAGCTTCACATAGTAAGTCAACTTACCTTTTCACTACTGTGTGCCATCATCTTTTGCCTCGGGAAATTGTGGGAGATAACATCATTTATTGGAAAACACATGCATTCCAATACAGTCCTTTGAATCAATGATGAAGGAGTTGTCAGCAGAGATGGGCAGTAACGCATTACATTTACTCTGTTACAATTTCTTTGTGTACTTTTTTACTTTTGAAGTACATTTTTCACAAGTTACTTTCTAATTGTGCTTGAGTAAATTTGAGGTGAAAAAAAAACTTTTTACTGAAATGTCAGTAAAAGTAGGCCTTTAGCGACACCCGTTGGGAACTGCCGGCACATATGTTGACGTCATATCTCTCGCTCTCTCTCTCTCGATCTATCTCTCTTTCTCTGTCTCTTTCTCTCTCGTTCTCTCTCTTGGTTTCTCTTCTCTCTCTAATATCTCTCCTTCTAGGAGGATATGAAAAGCGGGGAGATTTCCGGGGATTGTAAATCAAGACGAGGCATTAAATTACATTTTAAAAAGCCTTTTTTTTAAACTCAAAGTTACTCAGTACTTTCACTACTTAAGTGACTTTTTTGTGGAGTACTTTTTTACTTTTACTTGAGTTTTACTTTTACTTTTGAATTTTAGTTGAGTAATATTTTGCTGAGGTAACAATACTTTTAGTCATTTTTATAGCTACTCTGCCCATATAAGGTTGTCAGTAGTAGGTTATATATCTGCTCTTTATTCATCACAAGGCTACTTTACTGTTATTATTTATGAATTGATTTTAATTCTGAGAAGATCATTTCTTATCTAGCGTGTGCGTATGAATGCTCACTCAAACTTATGAGTCACCATTACTTTCCATCCAACCAAAGGCACCTTTTCGAGCACATTGTTACCAAATGACACACCAGAGTTAATTGTAATTTCCCATGTTGAATTGTTGTTTCTGCAATTACACATTACACGTGCCGCCAGTGCTGTAATGCAAAGTATGCTTGGACCTGAAGAGTTAATTGGACCTGGCATGAACAGACTAAATATGTCCCTGCTTTTCCTGGAGACAATCTGTTTAGAAACGACCAGTAGCTAATGGCTGCACAGCTGATAGCCATAGGCAACTGGCTAACATCTGGATCATGTATATATATATGTATGTATGTATATATATATATATATATATATATATACGTGTTTA
>OMKY01052874.1:7187-17941 GCA_900302395.1 Bregmaceros cantori | reverse complement strand
TGGGGAAACAATTCCATGCATTCAATGCCAACGCATAATAATTATGGTTCTTTACCGACAAACTGGTTATAATTAATTTATGCTGCAAATTTTCCTCATATTTCACACTTTCATAAATTAGCATATCCATTTGACGTTCTGTATCTTTGAGTTTCACAATTGCTCGCAAAACGTGTGCAGAGATTGTTCAGGGCTATGTTGGCCGACAATAGAAAAGAGAACTGCCAACAACAATTCATATCCTTTTTGTTGAATAATTGATTAGTTAATAACCCTTAGGTGCTGAGCACTCATTGGTTCCTTGTGTGATTTTCCATTTCATTTGAGTGATGATTTTGCCTGCGATCATGCTCATCGGTGCGTAGAACGCATTTGTCACAGAGCTTTGATGCCCAAAGATTGTTATATTTTTTAAAAGATTTCCCATATTGTGTAGATCAGCGCCATTCAACTGGCGGTCTGCGGGCCAAATCCAGCCCGTCAATACATTTTTTCTGGCCCCCAGAGCAATCCTAGTAATGATGTGAGCAGGACTTGTGGATGTGAGAGCTTGCATTCATTGACTCCACAGCAAGCTGCAATGGCTCAACTCTTTTCTCAAATGAAAAACTGTGGACCTTATATTCGCAGAGTCCATTTTTCACGAGAGCACTATGCGACACCAAAGATGGTGAATCAATTGACAGCTAAAATGCTGCACAACAAGTATATTTGTAGGTAATGTTCAAATGCGGACACGTATTAAGAAGTGCTACCGATTACTTTATATATCCATATAGCGCAATATTGAAACTGGGTTCACCGACTGTATGACCTCTAGCTACTAGCATGCTTCAGACTACTTTCTCTTCTTCTGTGGTATTCAGCGTTGTGTGTATACAGCATCCACCACTGGCAGTCATACAACCGCTACACTTTCAACTACACAGTTACATTTTTTTTCTTCACAATATCCTTTTCCCATTCCCTTAATAACAATTAAGAAAAAGATGGATTTTTCAGTAGGGTTAATAATATTTAAACCTGCCACACAGCAACTCAATAGCAGTTGTAACTCTTTAAGGCAAACCATGTGATATAAGGTAAACATTTCCGAATGCTCCACCAAGCAAAAAGTGAAACATTTTAAAGTAAATATTTGGAATGAGCTTCGACGACTGAAGTGTGATGTTTATGGAAAGCGATATTTAGATTGTTGATGATTAAACATCTATTTTTAATTTCAAATCCACTGTCTTACCCCCAACAGAGAGGCACTTAAGATTTAGTCATCCAGGCATTTCTTCAAGAATCGAAGACCCATGTAATCAGTTTGAGGTTTAAATGCATTGATGGACCCCTAGACGACTTTCAGGGGTCTCCAAATCAAGTATGTTCTGCCCAATGGCAGACTTGATGCGATCTAAAATGTAAAAAAAAATCTTGCCAGATTTTACATCCAGCCCGTTATTGTGAACAGGTGTGGTCACACACCATACGCCTATTGAGGAGCTGTAGTAATTAGGGCATCTGGTTTTGTAAATGGTTGAAATGAATCTGTGGCGTGGATTTTGACCCCAGAAGCCGGACTAAGTTTTGAACAGGTCTGAACACGTGATGCTGGAAGGTGTGTATTATTGATGGGAGGGATCAGCAACGTTAACACTTACCTTTTCTACTTTGTCATAGTTTTTTCCCTTGATCTGAAAACCAGAGTTGTAGACGTCATATTAATTAAGCACGCTTGCACCTCACTGGTACGTGCATGCATTCATGCAAATCACAAGAGGCATACATACACACAGAAACGCACACACACACACACACATTAAGATCAACAAAGTGAATTTCACACAAGAATGACAGAGCAGCAATTTCACAGTGAGTGGTTTATTGTCTTTAGTCGGCAATGCTGAACTTTAGAAGGTCGTTCATGCCCAGAGTGAACTTCTGACGTCTGTTTTACATGTTGGTTTTTCGTTCCTCGTTCAAGTTTTTTTTAAAATATCTGATTATAGGGTGCACGGTGGCAGCATGGCTATAGAGCGCTGTCCCTCGGACCATAGGTCGAGCAGTGCCACGGCTTCTAATCCCCCCCCACCCAACTCTTCATCCTAGTTTCCCATTTAATCCTGTCACTATCTCTCTCAAAGAATGAAAATGGTGCTTGCGCCCAAAAAATAAAAATAAAATTTTTTTATTTCTATGTTTGCCATAAATGTTTTTCATCACACCCAACTAGATGGTCCAGTGGGTCTGGACCAACCAGGTAGACAAAACCAGAGTGTCGCCAAATTGGGCCCAATCAGCGCCCCGTTCTGGTGGTCCTTGTTCGAACCAAGATGTGGGCCTCCATGCCACTTGTCACGTGTTGTTGCGGCGTAAGTGGTAATTTATGGACGGCTGCGTATTTCTTCATGGGCAATGTTATCTCCGTAAGTAAGAGGTATCAGGAGTGTATAGAATCAGGTCTGCACTCAGTCAGTGTCAGCTAGCAAGATAGATACTTTACACTGTGTCACACATGCACTGAGGTAACAACCATTGTGATGTCATAGTAGGTGACGCCCACACAGTCAGTGTTCAAAGCTGTGTACAATGGGAATAAAGAAAAACGTGTACTGCGCTGTGATGGAATGCGTGGACGATTCATTTATTCTGGCGTGGCAGGCTAGTAACAGCTCACTCTTCTACTAGCTGTGGGGCTTTCACCCAAACCTATATTACTCATCAACACTGCCCCCTGCACGGAACACCGAATTCTCCCATAACTACCCCTGTATATAGTATTGTAACGAACGAGTACCGCCTCATGGAGGTACTCGGCCATAGCTGAACTCAGCCATTGCCAAGGTTCGTTCGGACTATTTAAGGAGGCATGTAGGCAGGTGGAGGACCGCTGTTGGCGGCCCAGAATGCACCGCGCGTGCATTCACTACACTATGCTGAAAACTAACTGACCTTCTCCAAAAGCAGCTCCACTAGGGGTATGCCCTGCTCCAGCACTAGGAACTTGTGTTTATCTTTATATTACTCTATTTTTACTCATCTTTATACTTTATTCTATGCACCGGTACCAAAAGTAATTCCTAGTCTGCGACTTGTTCATTGACAATGGCAATAACGATGATTCTGATTATCGTCATTGTATTGTTTGAGCCGCTGTGAGGGAGTTTAACAGGGTACAATGTCCAAGAGAATGGGATGATCCCAGAATGGGAATGGCGACAAGCATTGAGAAAGACATATCAAACATTTTTGAGCATAGGACAGACCAAAGGATGAAGTGGTTTATTTCAGCTGATTGATGTTCAAATTTGTTGCAAACGAATTCAATCATTAAAAGATTGCATCTGCAAGGTCTATCAACCCTTTCTCCTGCTGAACAAACATTTAATTTCCCCTTAGAAATGTATAAAATGGGAGGAGCGCGGTGGCAGAGCCGTTAGAAAGCACGTCCCACAAACCATAGGTCGAGCAGCGCTGCAGGTTCAAATGCCATGTCCGGCTTTTCTGCAATGTCTCCCCTCGACTCTTCATCCCAGTTTCCGATTTCATCCCGTCATTATCCCTCTCAAAAGAATGAAACACGGCGCTTGCGCACAAAAAATAAAAATAAAAAATGCATTAAACAGACCATCCATCCAAATTATGTATAACTATTACTTTTCTCACATTGTAACTCGCAAATAAACACAAATACGCAAGAACCAGGGATAAATTAACCATTGTGCACCAATAAAATAAATGTATGTAGAGATAGATAGCAATAGAGATGGAAATAGTCAATGGTTACAGTGGATTAGTCAATTAGTGGTTGAATTGTCCCTTGGGTAATAAAAAAAATTGGTCCTCTCGAAATGTAGTCCTTTATCTCGTATTGGGGCTGCAACTAACAATCCTTTTGTAGATTTCGGCTGGATATTTTTTTCATGACAAAAATAAAGTAGACAAGAAATTAACCTAAAGAAATTGACAATAAGTTAGTCTGACAAACCCATTACAATGTATTCCATTAATTCATATCATATGTTTGTTTTTTTCCAGTAATATTTTGGTCGCAAGCGCCGTTTTTCATTCTTTATTGAGAGATAGTGGTAGGGTTAAAATCGGAAAGTGGGATGAAGAGTCGGGGTGAGACACGGCAGAAAAGCCAGACAGGGGATTAGAACCCACAGCGTAGCCTTATCTAGTGTTAGTTTGTAACCAACACAATGTATGAATCAACTTATACTCAGAATTCTGACAGTCCTGCGTCAGACCAATCAGTGAATGCAGCCATCATATCAGTCCAGAACACCGGACCACATTGAGGAGTGATTTCAGGTTGTATTTCAACAATACTTATGCAAAACGGTGAGCGAAGTGGGGCAGATAATGGGTAATTGGTCACAGTGCATGTATTAAGCCAAATTTTCAAATGATGTGCGTTTTGCGTGACAAATTCAGCCACTTTGGTCCACTAAGCTGGCTTTACACAGGCTGCGACACAGACACCGGAAAAGTGTATCAGAGGGCGGGACAAAATGGCAGTGTGTGGTAAGAGCCGATTAAAAAAAAAAAACCTTGATATTTCAAGTCAGTGATATTAGTTTTACTTGTAACACTACCAGCTGATATGCAACATACTGTAGTTTTTGGGATGAAAACCTTGAAACATAGTTAACTACATGTGAATATTCAAACGATTGCCTCAGTTATAGCGAGGAATTCCATTCTTGAATGAATGTTTATTTGAGCATGTCAAACAAATTAGAGACAATTGAGGAGGCAATTCAATGCAAACGAATAAGAAAAATACACAAAGCAAATCAGACCAGCAAGGTCGTGGGTCAAAATAGAAGTAAGATAAGCAAAGTGAATCTCTAAAACAAAAAGTATAACTCTAAAGTCTGGACATGTTCAAAAGGAGTCAGACAAAGTCTAGACTTATCCCTACCTAGGCGTTGCACATTTGCACCTGATAATTTCAATTACTTTTTAGATTTTATATACCACATTTTAGCTATACACACACACACACACACACACAATAGCAAATAAACAATATACCTTAAGAATATAGAGAATATATATAAACTATTATATAGACATATTCATATAAAGTTTTATATCATTATGGTTAATTATACAATCATACACCTCAATTATTCTTCCACCTTGAGTACAAGTTAGTCCAATGTACCAGGAGGCTGAAGGTTGAGCATGGCTAAAGTAAGGGATGATGTTTGATTAGAGATGTCAAAAATCTAGCAAATTGCCAGTTACTTGTAAATAGTAACAAACTATTTATTACAGACTTCTCTTAAGAAGTAATCAAGGGGATGCTTAAAGCCACTGAACCTAAGGACGGCCCCCATTCATTCACAGCGTACGCAGAGACGCAAGTTCTACTCCCATCGCCGGCTTTCCTGTAATGTCTACCCCCATCTCTTCCAACCCCGTTTCCGAGTAATCCGATCAATAAAGATGAACGGTACACACACACAGGAAAAAAAGTACCCAAGTTAGATTACTGACTACTTTCTTAAATGTACTTTTGTATTTTTATTTTAGTTACTAAATGTAAATTTTGTTTGCATTTCAGCAGATGCCAAGTGCCTGTCCACATTGAAAAATGCATGTTATTGGAAGTAGGTTTTAAATTCGACATAATGTCCAAAAATATATTAATAATTGATCCATTATTAAACCTAATGGAAAAAAGGAGGGTTACAAGCCATACAAGTAACTTTTATTGGGGTAAGTAACCTGAGTTAGATTACTAGTTACTGGAAAAATGACTAAAATCAAAAGTTGTAACTTAGTTACCGTTAACAATGCAAAACAGGCATGCAAATACCATGTTTTGAATCAGAAAAGGAGTATACATTTTAAACGTGTTTTATTCCTATTGTTACATTTTGCACTGTGTGGGCTGAAATCCTTTTAACTTTTCAGAAATGAATAGTTTGAGATGACAAATCTGAATTTCAGGCTAATTAGACCTTCTCTGAACATGTGCCAATCATTTATTTTTGCATCATAACTTTTGTTGCAGTCATAAAAGATTCTGGGCGTTCAAGATTAATTGAAGTTGAACCGAAATTGGGATAACATTTGCGTTCAAGTGTTTTACAACAAACTTCAAAAGATGCAAGGACAGGCCAAGGACGCAATTCTTACAGAAAAATGTGCGTATTCCATATATTTTTAAACTCTTTCAGCGCTTAATCGACAATAAAATTATGCACTAAAGATTCTCAAATTATATAAACGCAACAATTTATTATGTAAATAATATGATCTCTACTTTCAGAGAACATCATGATTATAATTCAACATTCTAAACTTATGTATTTTACCTGTTTCAGTATGTTTTCTAAAATATGGCTCTAGCAGTATTCAGTGCTCAGAGTTGATAGAAAAGCTAAGAATCGTAGTTTTCCCCTCAAGTCTGTATCCACAGCAGTAATGTTTAATACA
This sequence comes from Bregmaceros cantori, assembly GCA_900302395.1. Taxonomy (NCBI): domain Eukaryota; kingdom Metazoa; phylum Chordata; class Actinopteri; order Gadiformes; family Bregmacerotidae; genus Bregmaceros; species Bregmaceros cantori. The sequence continues at coordinate 11,497 of OMKY01052874.1, read as the reverse complement.
TTTGTACAACTAGTTGGACGTTCCAGACATCAGTAATTCCACTGACATGTGGGACACTCAACTAGTCAGTTGTGAAAATCCAAATTCCCCAGTTTAAAAGAAAGCCAGGTATTGTGTTGGGTGCATGTAAACCTAATTTCAATATAGAAATAGGCTGCACTTAATTATCGCTACAGATATCAAATGGGATGCCGTCCAAATTAACGATCAAGTTGATTTACACAACGCACATCTACACATTTCAGAAGCCCAGCCCCTGCACAGCAAGGGTGTCATTTTAAATCAGCACAAAATGAATGCAGACAAGACATTGCAGAGGTCTACTTTAATAGTAAACCAGTCATTGGCCAAAGCAGACACAAATGTCTAAGTTACAAAAGCACTCACTGAAGAGGAGGCTGCAACCAACAATTATTTTGTTCAGACTAACCAGCCATTTTACATATTGCAAAGTTTAACGTTTCACGAACTGCACTTATAGGTGATTGCGCACCAACCATTTTTTTGTATTAAGGCTAGTATTTACAGTTCATGACGTTGGTTTTCACGCAAGTCTGCTGTGAGGCCTAGCAGTGTTCAGTATCCAAGTGAAAAAGGGCCATGACTCTGGGAATGGCAACACATCAACATGTCTGAGCGAAGAACTGATGACAATGATGCCATTAACAGACTTACGAAATTAGTTGGCAAATTAATTATAACTCTTGGTTATCATCAATTCACCCATCGCATGAGGGAAAAGGGAAAACGAAAAATCAAGACATTGAATCATACGCATACTTGTGTGGTTAGTTGCTGTGGGCATGGAGTCAAATCACCTAATCCGCCAAATATCGAAACAAATTCTGTACCTCTCGCCAATTTATATGTGTGGGTACATTTGAAATAAAGACAATTATAAAACAAGAATGAAAATAACACTGCAATTTACAATCGTGTGAGAGTCCAATCGGGTGCTTCACTCAATTACCCACAATTGTTGAACTAGCAAAGTACTGCAATTGGTTGTTAAGTGATGAAATAAAAAGGAGACATTTAGACCAGAAACTTGCAAAATGTTGACATTTAAGGAATAGATTATCTGTGTGTATTGCCCGTTATGCAAATGGAATTACGTTCATGATCTGAACAATGAGGCCACAAATGACATGCTTGCCATCAGCAAAAAAAGGTCATTGAATTTCAGATTATTCAATTCAAGCAAACTCTGCAATATGCATGATTACATTTAAAACGTGTGTTTTTAAAGTAAACAAAAATGTTACTCATTTATTATTATTATTTATTAACCTGCCTGTCCCACACTATCCCTGGTCAACAAAATTGGATTCATGGTTTTTGCCACACATTGATGGATAGCTTGGGTGAAGATGAAATGACTAAGCACAACACATATTTCCCCATTTCACATTTTTCCCCACTAGTCACTGTTATACCACCCAATACTGGTATTTTGCTGCCGACAGGACGAAATACATTGGAGTTAATAAATTGCTTTCCTCAAACAAATATACATTTTTGCCTTGTTGTTCTGTAGGGCTGAGTGACGACAAATAAAAAAAAATCGATAGATTTTTCCAAGTATTTTTTGGGAGAAGTCACTAGAATGTTGGGTGTGTGTTCAGGATGGGATGATAAATTATATATCTTGTCCATGATAAAACACCACATAATGTTCTGAAGCCTTCCACTTGCATTGAAAAGAAAATTGAAGGCCAATTACCAGTTTTCAACTTTAATTGGAAGCTGGTTGAGTTAACTACAACCAAGAGAGCGGAAGCGACTTTCAGGAAACAATGAGTAGGAACCAAATCCACGCTGCAGTTATTGGATCAAAGTAAGCTTCTACTAAGATAGTCGTTTTGGTTCCTTAGACAGCAGGATAGTACTTGAAATGGTCTCCAATAAAATCATAAATTGACTTTGCAGAATAGCTTATGCTGCAGAGATGTTCAGATGTCGCTTCCCCAGGCAACCCTGGGGAAGACCTATGATACACTGGAGAGAGACTATGGCTCTCAGCTGGCTTGGGAATACCTTGGAGATCTGGGTTTCCCTTATTAGGCTGATTCCCCCACAATCCTCATTGGCTATGCTGAAGTAGTAAGTAAGAAGCACGCTTTACAGCATATTGCTGCAAAGTGGTGAAGAATTTAAGCGCTCAAGCCGATTGCAAGAAAGCACGGCAGAGTAATGACTGATGTTGTAGACATTTCTCTGCAGGCAAAATGAATTGCCGTCATGCACTTTTATGTCCGATTGGGACAATTTTGTATCTGCCAAAGTCAGGAATGAGAAAATGGGAAATAGCAGTCATTTATTTATACAAGTTGCAGTATCTGAACGCAACCATCAGATGGGCAAATGGAAAAACCATCTTGATCCAGATATCACTCAAAGTTGGAAGGCTCTTGAAATGTTGCCCATGTGGAGAAGAACAAAGCTGAAAAGATGAAGGACCAAAAGCCTCAAGGATTGCAATTCCCGTAAGAGAAATGTGAAGTTCTAGAATAGGAAGTCTAATGAAAGTAGTTCAGCGGACAACGTACTGAAGGTGTACCTTGTCCACTAGTTTCATACAGTGAAAAGAAAAAAACAGATGCAATAATTGACAATGCACATGTTCTACTTTTTTTTATTTCATATCCCTCTGAAAATCTTCATTCTTCAAAGTTGCGGGTTTGCAGCATCGAATCGCCAGGCCGGTTTGTTGTGTAATATATGGGCGACACTCATACGCACCAATTTACTTTCGCACAACCAACAGGCACTCGCACAGAACCTAATAATAGTACTTGCCATTGCCATGTCAAATTTTGACTGTATAGGCGATATGTTCTATTAAACGTACCAGTTTAAAAAAAATGTCCAAACACATTTCACGATTTGTGTTAGTATTTGATTGAGCCCAAGATCAAATCGAGATTTGCGTTTTTGAAATTCAGATTTTACAATAATAGCCACAATTTCAGTATATTTTTAAAAATATATTTTAGCTATTTTCAAAATATTTAGTAAATATCCAAGTATTTAATATATTTGCAGCACACAGACAGTGGTATAAATTATAATTATTCAGATGTACAGCAATTATCTGAAATAAAGTGAAAAGTTTTCTATTTTACTTTTGTGGCACAGCCCTAGCCTTTCCAAATGAAAAATATTGAGTGAACAAAATTGGACTGAAGCATTTGTTCAGATTCGACCAGAGACCCATTAGAGGCCCTATGATGTTAAACTTTGACAACTAATCAATTAACTATGGTGAACAACTGAATGGCGTAGTGTTCATCGCTGTGTGTTCATTACCACAAATACTAATGAATATTTTTAAAACTAAATCAGTAATATTCACATACCTTAGCTTAAGGTTTGCAGCTATAGTAAAAGTCAATTCAAAAACCCATGCTGCGCTTGAGAAAACATGGCCCCATTTTGGCTCAAGAGTGGGCACCTCGAGGACATTTCATTTGGCTTGTATCGTTGATAATAAGGAACAATGGGATAAGGGGGTACTGGGATTTCCTGCCTCATGTGGCCATGATTGTGGTTCTGTCTTCAACTGACAGAACCACTGGTGATGTCTACATGGAACCATCACGTTACACATCGCTAGAGTGGCCAGCAGCCGTTGGTGGGTTGACGTTTGTCAACACAGAACATGGACACCGAGTTGCAGCATATGCAGGCCAGTTGGTCAGCGGTGACTGTGTAATGCCTTTAGGTCGACCTACGGATCTGCCATGCAAATTTTGAACTTATGTTCAAATACAATGAAAACAAAATTAACTCCTCAACTCTCGCTTTAATATTAATTTAACAAAATTAACATGTTTTCAGGTTGTTAGGTAGATGTGATTTGCAATCTTACTTGAATTATGTGCTGTAATGTTTGCAAAACGAGCACGCACGCACATACACACATTTACACACGCACATACACATGAATGCCCACACACACACACACACACACACACACGAATGCCCACACACACACACACACACACACACACACACACACACACATGAATGCACACACACACACACACACACCCTCACCCAAACACACACACACACACACACACACACACACAAAGACACACACACACACATACATGACCACATACAGACAAACAAACACCACCTCACACAAAAACAACCACATACAGACACACACACACACACATATATACAGCACAGCATGCTGCAACCCCTGTATTCAACTGTTAGTTTCATCACTGCAGCTTTCAAAACTCTGTTAGATTTGCATCTGGTGTAAGGAAGCTCACATGATGCACACTTTTAGCTCC
>OMKY01052869.1:0-22033 GCA_900302395.1 Bregmaceros cantori | reverse complement strand
GCCGGGGAGAGAGGGGGGGGGGGGGGGGGGGGGGGGGGGGGGGCATGGCACTGCTTGACGCGCTCTCTAACCACGCTGCCACCGTGCCCCCCAGACTATAGGCCGAGCAGCGCCACAGGTTGCTGTCCCACTCTCCGGCTTTTCTGCAAGGTCTCCCCACAGACTCTTCTTTCCAATTTAATCATATCACTAAACTGCAAAAATATATATTTTTTAAATTAATTAAATTAATCTAGGTATGGGCCGTCTCTGTGGCGCAGTGTTTTACATAGTCTTTTGCCTGTGTTCACTGCACATGCAGGGAACACAGAGAGAGAAAGAGATAGGCCATATACTGCAGGTCCACTAGTCTCCCAGCCTGGCACGCCAGACTAAATAAATCGTCCACCCATCGCACGCGAATAGAACGATCATTTGGTCTGGATTAAGGAGGCTCGAAAAAAGCGTCAATCAAATGAAGTTATCAAATCACAGCGCAGTAGGTGTGACAAATGGCATGGAGGCCGATGTCTTCATTCGAACAAGGCATGCCTTAACAGGGACACCAATTGGCCTGCCACAATATGGACGACAATTTAATCTGTCTGCTTTGTTGGTCCAGACCCACCGGACCGTCTAGTCATGTGCGATGCGTGGACAATTTGTTGGTTCTGGCTTGCCAAGTTACTAGTCCCCTCCTTTCACATTAACGCTGTTAATGAAAAGTGACAAAGTGGTGCGCCGAAAAAACAACTAAAAAGAATAATAATTTTAAAAATCTACTAGTTGCCAATTATTAAGGTAGTTAATGCCTCTGGTGTTAAGGAGCACACGGCATTTATTAAACACTTCAAGATGTTTTAACATCCGCATAATTAGCATGTTTAAAAAAGGAAAACGAGATGGCTTTTGTCTAGCTAATTAATTACGACTATGAATGTTCTGATTACTATTTGTGCTCATTATTCGGAAGAAATGTTACTTATCCCAATCTTCCCCAATTTAATTTCCTGATCCAGTTTTCCCAGAAGAAATATAATTCCAAGATGCAACATAGCAAATGTGGTGAAAACATCACAATCCATCGCATGCAATAATTTGTTATCCAAGAATGTTGCTTTATAATTGGAATAACACGTTTCAGTCATTAACCAAAAATCTTAAATGACAAGAGAATGCAAGTACCATACAGACAATATTGCAAAATGCAACAAATAAATACTGAAAATGAACATATAAAGCATGATAGGCACGCGCAATACCTCATTTATATTTTATTGGAATAGGAATGTAGTACAGAAAGTAAAGATTCTGAAATCATTTATTTTAGAAAGAAAATCAAAGTTAAATACCACCACGTATAGTTGCATTACTTGCATATCTGGGGTTTTTGGAGAAAAGAGAAAAAAAAGGTTCATTATCTTTTGAACAAGAATCTAGGGCTGCAACGATTCGTCGATTAATCGATGACTAATCGATTATCAAATTTAATCGACAACTAATGCAATAATCGATAATCGCCAAGGAGTTGAATCATTGTAATTTTCAGCAGTTTTTTGCCGACATCATCACCTATTGGTTTACACAAATGTGATATTTGATCATTTCTGAAAATCCAGAATATGATTAATAATAAATAATTCAATTCAATTTCATCAATTATTGATGAAAAAGATGAATAGGAAGAAAACCATCAAAATATTAGCGTAAAAAAATAATTCTAATGAGTTTGTGCTAAATTGCAACTAAATTGTTGTACATTTGTTGGATATCGTGAGCCAAAATTAAATTTCCAAGTTGACAAGATTAGTTTCTGTGTCGCTGTGAACATTTTGGGGATTTTTGAAAGGAAAAATATCTAACCGATTAGTCAATTAATCGTTTTAATAATCGGCAACTAATCGACTATTGAAATAATCGTTAGTTGCAGCCCTACATGAATCGATTTAAAATTCAACTTTGATACACGGCTATTTAGGCTAGTACAGTGATCACACAAACTTCCGCATTTAACAGAAGGTTGGAGAGAAAGTTGCAGAAAGGAATGTGAGAGGGAGAGAAAATGGGACTGGTGCAGCGCCATCCGATACTGCCAGCCACTGCCAGTGGCTCTGTCCTGCTGGAAGACAGATAGTAGTAAGGAGGAACAGAGAGACGTGTTATTTTTAGCGTTACTCTAGCACCGTGGAGGCCAGCAGGGGAGCGGAGAAATTCAAATCTCTCTCACCTTCTGAAGCGGACAGGTTTGTTTTTATGTTTACACTCGCATGCGACCAATGACATCAGTCACTTCTAGAGCGGCAACTATTAATCGATGATAATCGATTATTGAATTAATTGGCAACTAATTTGATAATCGATTAATCGACAGCGATTAATCGCTTCCTTGTTTGGTCGCTCCTCTGCTTAAATGTTGCATATTCGTTGAAACGTTTACAATATCAACAATGTTTCAGTAGCTCTGTTAAGAGTGAGTACACTGTGAAGCACACAAATGCCAAATGTGTGACACGTAGAATCGTGGGTTCCCCTCCCCGACATCTTTGCCACATGTCTCCTCCCCCTCCTTCACACTTGTTCCAGCCAATCCTGAATAAAGCTCTGAATGGGGCGCAAAAAAACACATTTGTTCAGAAAATACAAATGTTCAAATAAAAAAAATTAACGATGAGAAGAGATGGCTGATTAATCGATTATCAAAATAATCGTTAGTTGCAGCTCTAGTCACTTCCACTCATCACTTATCATAGAATTCAATTCAAACTCCCACCATTTCGTCAGTTGATAGTGGTCTGGCACTACAGCCCTCCTGCTTAGCGACCACTACGACTTTCACAGCCTCCTTCACTCAACTCTCACTGAACTGATTTTTTTCTATAGCGCAAAAAAAAAAAAAAATCGCAACCAAGGTTGCCTTGAGGCGCTTTACAGGAGTCATTTTGGTTTTAGATTTTAGTTAAAAAAAATACACTAGAAGTAAACCTTTCCATCCTTGATTGCCTATGCTCTCTAACGAGCTAGACCTGTTCTAAGCCATCCATTGTGGAGAGTAGAGAACTCCTTTAACGGAGGATGAAAGAGAAGAAAGGACATTGAGAAAAAGTCCTGATTGAGGTAATACTTACAAATTTGTAACCATTTAACTTGTATACATTTAGTTGAACCAAAGCCAGTTTATGACTATAATACCGCGTATAACCAACAGGGTGCTCACGTACCATTGATGACAAGTGATTACATTCTATAGCCTGTAAGTAACATAATAGTGTCTAGATCTTTTGGCATCAGTGACCCCATTGGCTTGGCGCAGGTTTGCACTCTCTGAGTGCTTCTAGTTGTATATTCGATTAAACATTGATTAGTCGACGAATCCCTATCACGTATTGATGCAAACACCCACCTTTGACCGTTGGAGATAGAAGAGGAGCAGGTAGCAGGGGGGCAAGCTGAAGGTGGGGAAGTTGACCCAGGGAAGTTGAAGGCGTTTGAGTAGCCTGCGGCCGTGCGATGGAGGTGGGCCTGTTGCTGCTGGTGGTGGTGGTGATGGTGGTGGTGTTGGAGGTGTTGGTGCATGTGGGAGTAGCGGTGGGGCAGGCCCATGGGAAAGTGGTTGCTTCCAGGAGGAGGGGGCAGCATGCCCGGCGGCCCCACTCCTAAGCCGCCTTTGCCGGGCATCGACGAGGGAGCGCCGGTCGCCGACGTGGGGGCGGGAGGACCGCGGGTGAACGGGCTCGGGGAGACCGAGGTGGCGGGGGAGAAGGGCGGCGCCACCCGGCCGTCCTGAAGCACACGTTTAATAGTCGATTAGTTGCAGACTATTTTTTCTTTAAAATAAAAATACAATAAAATACTGAAAATATTTAACCTGGCGAGCCAGAACTAAGAAATTGTCCACGCATCGCACACGATTAAAACAATAATTGGGTCTGGTAAAACCAGGGTCGAAAAACGTGTCAAATAAAGTGTCAATCAACTTGTTTTATCCAATCACCATAACAAACTCCGCCTAGGTCAACGTCTGCCTGATTTGCCCAGACCCAATGTAACGTCTAGCGGCGTGCGATGCGTGAACCACTTGTTGGTTCTGGCTGACCAGGCTAGAAAACATTCACAGCGAGCAATTGTCAACTCAAAAATCAAGTCAAATTTGGTTCTTCTTGACCAGCAGCAACCAACAATTAAGTTCATTATACCGGATCAGATTTTTAGAGTCGATGGACTCCAGACCCAAGCGCACGTTCGAGCGATGCGTGGACGATGCGTTTGGTTTGTCAGGCTACGGACAAACATTACATCCCTTACGCGCTGCGTTTCAGGGGGGAGGCAGGTTGTTCCGTCACAAAAGTCAGGATTTAGTGTTCTGGAAAGGCGTTAGGTTCAGTGTTGGGGTTAGGTTTATGGTCGGGGTTAAGTTTTGGCTTAACCCGTAATGCCGCGGTGACTAAACGACTTTCTGACTAAACAACCCGTATGGCGACTATCACGGAGGGACCAAAAAACTAAAGGTGTTATTCAAGGCAAAGCAACTGATCTGTAAAACATTAGCAAACCTGCAGCGAGAGCTCCTTCTCGATGAGGTCAGCAAGCGCCTGGCGGGTGACATCGAAGGGGTCGAAGCCCAGCTCGTCTTCCTGCTGCGTGGCCTGGTTGCCCTGGGGTCCGGGCTGGGACGGCTGGCTGGACGAGCCAAACCCAAACGCTGCTTGCCAGTCAGTGGATGACGATACGGGCATAGTGTCTGGGAGCATGACGGATGAATTAACTTTATTGACATGAACACAATGAAATTATGAACCATTGTATCCCTATGCTCCGACATACGTTGGAACAAATCCATCCACCCGGTCAGTTATGAACCAAACTAAAATTCTGCCATCTTGAATTCAGCCATCTGGAAAGTGTCGGCCTAATCAGTTCATAAATCATAAACCTACCCTAGAGCATTAACAGACCGAATCTGGGACAAATCCATCAATTTGTTCAAAAGTTATCACTTTAACACATCTGGCACGTCTATCCCCAGTATACTCAGGGAATAGCACATACAAATATATAGTCTTAAAAGAACAGTAGAAAGATAAAATATTAAATACATATTTTGAAAATAAAAAATTCAACAATACAACTTCAGAACAATACAGCAGCTTTCTGAAATGCTTGCTATACAAAAGTTAGTTTGTAAAGAGACACGTGGGATATGAAATGTGTAGGTTTGGTGAAATTAGACCAAGGGAGTTTTGAGATGATTATTAGCCAGAAATTAGCTTTCCCCGTGTACAAAAGGGACGCACATTATCGCGTTGTGAGGGCATTGTAGGAATGGGTAGACTTTCTTTTGTCAAAGTATTTGTAAAACTTTATGAAAACACTCGCAATCGACGTCTGTCTTTTCGGTGGGAACACACACCTACAGGGCTATTTCAAACGGATGGCGGTAACTTGCGGTGAGCTATTCCACAACCAAATGCTCTTGTGCGGATCTGTGACCCACAAATGCATGATTTAATAATCAGTACAACTCGTTCCATTTTCTCATTCCTTTTGGAAATACTAGAAGAAGCAGCCAGCCTATCGGGCCAGAAGAACATGTGACCACTCGGTGAGTAACTTTAAGTCGGATTTTAACTGTATTTCATCAATATTTATACAAAAAGGTTAACGAAGCAAGGAGAGTGACGTGTAACTGGCCACAGACAGACATCTAGTGGTCGGATTTTGAACTGGCGTGCGTTTTGTGTACTCAGACCTCGGCCCAGTACCAGCGTTGACATAGGCAACAATAAGGCACCAGAAGTGACCTTAAGAACGGCGGGACAAAATGACTCCCACCAGTGTTACGCACGTGAACCCGTCTATAATCCGAACCACCAGTAAAACAACCACATTACAGCCTAACACACAAACCTGAGGCGAAGAGGCTGTGTGGTTCGGGAGCTGTGGGCCACTCGGAGCTGTTCTGTTGGGGTTCTGCCAGGCCGGGCAAGCTGCTGGGGACCGGGTTTGGGTGTCGGAAGTTGCTGTTGTCGGAGAACAGCGACTGGGACTCTGTGCTGGAGCCCTCGAAGGGCGAGCGCACCATGAGGCCACTGACACTGATGGGCATGACCAGGTTGTGTTTGCTGAGGCCCGGTGGGGGCGACGGAGAGTCACTGCAGGCCAGCTAGAGGTGCAAGGGAAAATTCATGTTACATGGCTTTCACAAGAGAAAGATTTCCCCCACTCCGTGGCTATCTTAGCCTGGCGAGCCAGAACCAACGCATCGTTCACGCATCGCACATCGCTAGACGCTTGCATTGGGTCTGGTAAAACCAGGGTCGGAAAAAGTTAAAAAAAAAACAAAAAACGTGTCAATCAAATTGTGTTATCCAGTCACAGCACGGTAGGTGGGACAAGCGCATGGAGGCGTGACAACCCAACTCCGCCCACGTCTCGAGGAGCCCGCACAAACCGATTGATTTTGTACCGACGGCGAGCCTGATTATCCCAGACCCAATGCTATATAGTGTACTATATGCGGCACACGCCATTTTGTCTAGGGGTGTTCGAGACCCTATATAGTGGACTCACAAGTATCCCACAACATATTGTGAAAAGTAGTGAGCATCGATGTACCCTAGACGATATAACCCATAATGCAGTGTGAGACGTTTTAAAAATGACATAAACCAAAAAAAACATGGCACGGTGGTAGTAAATAGCGACCGACCACATCAAATAGTTATGAATGTAAGAAGTACTTCTGACTTTTCGTGATGATTGATGAATTTTATAATTTTTTAATATTTTATAATTTTGACGGTGCCGACTCTAGTGCCATCTTGGCCATTAATGTTGAGTGCACTATAAGTGAGTGCACTATATAGGGAGTACGGAACAATTTGGGACACAACCAATTCGATTGTAACTTTTTTTGTAAAGTACCGGTAATCTGGCAAAACAACACATTAGAACTGCAGTCTGTAAATATATGTACAATATCAGGGTAATAGGGCTGCTGCATGGTGGCGTCACAGCTTGCCGGTGGCAGACATTATGATGGTATCATCGCGGTCAGACGAACAGGCAGAGAGCGATATTTGCATAACATTGTCCGTTTAGCCTAATATCAGCCTTACTACTCCCATTGTATTCCCCCTATATAATGGATGTGAAGTAGTAAGATATACCACTTAACCGTACGTATACTTCAGCGTACGCGATACCAGCAAAATGTCTGCCGCCGCCAAAAGCTGTGACGTCACATGCAACAACTCTATTTTGATGCCCAAAAAAAAAAGTTTATATATTTTTTTGCTCTTCCCTGGGAATACATTTTACTTGACGGTAAAATATATGGAAAAAAGCAAGTCAAGTCATATTAAACATTTTAATGTACACAACATCTAACGTGTGCATGGTAGATACTCGGTCGCTCTGTCTTTCAGTCATATTCTCACTGTCTCTCAAGCTCCCTCGGTCAGTCGTTCACACAGATTTTAAGACCTACACATGAAAAATCAAGCCTTTTCAAGCCCTTATTTTCGAATTCTTGAATTCATTGCTTTTAAGGGTTTTTAAGGGGTTCCGCGGGAACCCCGTTTAAAGCCATACATACACTGTGCAATGTTATTTGCAATCGCATAACGTGTGCATGGTAGACCTGTGCAGTGTGCGCCTCAGACTGAATAAGTATGACAGTTCTCCTGGTCTAATTACTTTGGCCTGCCTGCCCTCTGCTGGTGTAGAGTGGTGGTGCAGTCTTACCAGTTGTGAGGTATCGTTGTTGTTGATACTGATGATGTCTGGCAGTTTGTCACTGGCACTGCGGGGGACACACCAACACACAAAGCTTAAGTCACATCCGTGTGGTTTGCTCTTTGCATCCGTCATTTCAATGCACACCGAGGTTACGCCGACAGGACGAAAACATTTTGGATTCCAAAAATCTGTTTCCACAAGCAACGAAGTGTAGAGAAGCGCGTAAACACGGGAGCGAGAATGCCTGTTGATGCAATAACATATGGCACACCTCTAGGTGCGCTGCAGTGCGAAACACTGGTGGGAGTCATTTTGTCCCGCCGTTCTTAAGGTCACATCACCCCAATTGCTCCGTTCAAAATTTTTTATAAATATTGATGAAATATAGTCAAAAAACGACTTAAAAGCTACTCACCGAGTAACAGCAATTCCAAAAGTAATGCGAAAATGGAACGAGTTGCACTGATTATTAAAATCATGCATTTGTGGGTCACAGATCCGCACGAGAGCATTTGGGGGTGGAATAGCACACCGCAAGTTACCAACATCCATTTGAAAATAACGCGGTAGGTGTGTGTTCCCACCGAATAGACATGTTGAAAAATAGCCGTTCAGAGACCCGTTCAGAAATACCCGCCGAACTCGTCTATAGACGAAGCAAGACATGTGCGGATGCGTGCCATGCGCTTGGTCGGCTGTTAGCCGTTAGCTGAGATGCTAGCCGACATAGCACTTAGGTTTTCAACTATAACTACATTCATACACACACTGCTGGCATGTACGTGAGGAGACATGATGAACATGCCTCTTTACCCAGCGATCTCGTCCATGCACTCCCATGCATGTGTCAAGAAAGGAGGCATTAAATTCCATTTATTGCATCTTTGGTATGACCGGTTTCCCAGTTCAAAAGGTGGCCACTTGGTGTCACTGTAGCTCAAATGCTGCCACTTTCCGAAGCAAACTGTTGAATAAATCTAACATCCACACATGACTTGAAACAATTTGAACAATTTCAGCGGTATCAGATCGACTTCCATTTCTTTTCCACCGCAAGTGCCCATGCAGAAGCTCCCCTTGCCCTATTCTTTTTTTTTAAAGTTATTTTTCCCAGTACCAGCAGAGTTTTTCATCTTTAGGATTAGTTGAAAACTGATTTGAAAACATTGGGCGTAGACATCCCAGACAAGCCAATAAGTGTAGGAGAACTCGTAGCACTGCGGACGACACAGCACCATTAACATGAATGGGGGGGGGGGGCATTAGGTGCGGTGTCCATAATCACTGACACCCCTTCTTCCCTGAAGGCCCTTTATTTGCACCTGGCGTGGTCACAGCTGGAGAAGTGCGCGGGCAGGGCGGACAGGGACGGCGAAGCGTCCGGCAGGTCGTCGGGCGGGGTCATGTGCTCCGACTCGGAGCCGCTGCTGTCGGGCTCCGAGGGACTCTTTGTCAGCAGCTCGGACATCGGGTGGTGGTGCTCGGAGGACTGCAGGGACGGCCACACCTCTGTGGCGCTGTTACTGTTTGACCTGGTTGATGAGGACCCCAGGAGATCAGGGTTAGAAACCAACACTTGCCAGTCGCCACTTTGAACAGGGCTCCTACAACTTTCTTCAAGAAAAATTCAGCGTTCCCTCTCGCTCGGTTGCGGTCTCTCCCTCTTGGTAGCTCTCTCTTCCTCTCGGTCGCTCTCTCTTCCTCTCTCCATTGCTCTCTCTGTCACTCTCCTTTTCGGTCGCTCCCTCTCTCTCTCCCTCTCTGTGTCACTCTTTCTTGTCGCTCTCGCTTGTCTCTCTCCATCTCGTCTCTCCCTCTGTCGCTCTCTTGTCTCTCTGTCGCTCTCTCTTGTCTCTCTCCGTCGCTCTCTCCTGTCTCCCTCTGTCGCCCTCTCCCTCTCCTCGGTCGCTCTCTTGTCTCTCTTTGTCACTCTCTCCCTCTCCTCGGTCGCTCCCTCTCTGTCGCCCTCTCGTCTCTCTTCGTCGCGCTCTCCCTCTCCTCGGTCGCTCTCTCTCTGTCACTCTCTCTTGTCTCTCTTCGTCGCTCTCCCCCTCTCCTCGGTCGCACTCTCTCTGTCGCCCTCTGTCTCTTCGTCGCGCTCTCCCACTCCTCGGTCACTCACCCTCTGTCGCTCTCTCTTGTCTCTCTGTGTCGCTCTCTCCCTCTCCTCGATCGCTCCCTCTCAGTCGCTCTCTCTTTCAGTCACATTCTCCCACTCCCTCAAGATCCCTCGGTCAGTCGCTAACACAGATTTTAAGACCTACACATGAAAATCAAGCCTTTTCAAGCCCTTATTTTCAAATTCTTGAATTCAATGCTTTTAAGGGTTTTTAAGACCCTGTGCGAGCCCTGTTTAAAGCCATACATACACTGTGCTGTGTTTTTTTCAATTGCATAAAAAGCTGCTGCTCACAATGTACGAGTGGAACGCATGGGTTGAAAGTTTGCAGCCCACGATTACTGTTCTCATACTACACGTTCCAATGCGATCCGACTGCTGATACTAACTACATGATGGACACAATCGGACTCTTGTGTACGGAAGTGAATCAATAAATTAATTCTCCAATGAGAAAGCTTTAATTCAGCCGAAAGCTTTTTAACTTTTAGACGCTAGGCAGACAAATTTTGCCACCTGCTGGCATCATGACACCTTGGAGTGATACTGCATTTCAAACATTTGACGATAAATTATAATAATTTAAAATATTTGTATTACCTATAATACAAATATGATAGCTATACCTCAATTTCAGTGTTAATTGTACGTCTTATGACCGACATGAATATTGAAAATGTTTTGATGTTCTCCCAATCAAATCAGGGAGGTGTTCATCGCTTGTCGTTGCCCCATATACACTACACGGAGCGAGACGCACGCTTGGCCCACCATTCGGCCCGATCTCAAAAACGGCCCAACGACTTGAAATGGCAAAATGGGCGGCAAATTGCACGGCGTGTGGCCAGCTTTAAAATAGTCTGAACAACACATTTTTGTACACTGTCAAAGTTGCTCTGAAGCCAGAGGGGATGGAGATACCTCTGCAAGGACACCGCTTTGCTCTTCGTTTTGTCGCCAGCCGCGAGGGACGCCGGGGTCAAGGAGCTGGTGCTCCGCATCAAGTCCTGCAACAACTTCTGTTCATATTCCTGGTGTTTACCCGCCTGCAAGCACACACACAACATCAAATCTGAACATCACATCGGTGAGCCATATGTGCGGCGCAATTGCGTGTCTGACAAACCGATTCTTTAGGGATGCACTGATACCGTTTTTTTAAAAACAGATACCAGTATGAGTACAATAATTTCGATACCCGCCGATACGGAGTACTACCGATACCCCCCCCACAAAAAAGTATATTTGATATATTATTTTGGCATGAAAGTAGGTCAGAGTAGAATAGGCAGCACCGCCTCATTTCACAGTAGCGGTATGGTGTCGGTTCATGGTATCGGCAACTGTTTGACAAGTACGAGTACATAAGTGAGTATCAGGGCTAATCCCAGATACCAGTATCGGTGCTTGTTACCCCGATTTAAAAAAAATAATTGCTGCACTCGCTCCCTGTCCCTTTCAGGATTTAAAAATAATTCCATTAGTCTTCGAATTAAATTAAATACTGGCAGGCTCGAGACACTCGAGCCACATCTAACAAAGACACCGAGGCCCCCTTCAGAAAGACTGCGATTGACCATAACAAACTAACCATCAAGGCGATGCGTTATGGAACACAATGCCGTACTCCAGAGAGTTCTTCCCTAAACACCTTCAAGAGGGCGGGCCACATCTTGGCTCAAAGCCGACACCCGTAATGCCTCTATCCTAGCTTTCTCTTTTTATTATATAGTCGGATTTCTTTTTTGTTTTTTTGTTTTGTTTCATTTTTTTTTCCTGTCATGTAAATTCTGCTGCTTGAAAAAAATGTTTTTACTTTGTGTAACATCAAGCCTGCCTACAATGGACTACAGATGGAAATTAGCCCCTGGGCTACAATCTGGTGGATTAACATATACATGTGTGGGGGCGCACGGTGGCCGAGCGGTTAGAGAGCGCGTCCGCCAACCGCAGGTTCGAGTCCCCTGTCCGGCATTTCTGCAATGTCTTCCCCCAACTCTTCATCCCGGTTTCCGATTAATCCTGTCGCTATCGCTCTCAATAAAAAAAAAAAAAAGAAAAACGGCGCTTGGGCCCAAAAAATAACTAAAAAAAAAAAAAACATATACATATGTATCTGTTCATCAATGTGCACTGTCCTGATCAAATAAAGATTAAATGAAATGAAATGCGTTAACAAGCTCAGCCTTTCATACTTCTACCATACCAGTCGCCGTGGACGCTGAGGTCCCCTGGCACTGGTCTCTTAAAATCGTACAGCAAGTTTATTCCAGAACACAAGAAGAGGCCGCTTTCAGCTGCTGTGGCCCTCAACAGTGGAATAGTCGGGGCACGCGAGGGCAGAGTGGTTAGACGGCCACAGGCCGAGCAGCGTCACCGATTCGCATACCGTCTTCTGCAATGTCTCCCCCCCACCACCACCGACTCTTGATCCCAGTTTCCAATTTAATCCTGTCACTATTTCTCTCCATAAAGAATTAAAAGGGGCGGCCTGCGCCCCAAAAAAAGAGGGGAAAAAAAAGTAGAATAGTCTGCCGGAGGCCTTCTAGGAGACTGTAGTTTATAAAAAGATGCTCAAGACACATTTCTTTGACCTGGCTTTCATATATATTCCTGCTATACAAGTAAATAAAGTTTCAGTTTTGAGTACACAGTGTGCCATTTCTTAACTTGACAAGTGCCCACTTAACAATACGTACCTGCATCTCTTCCTTGGTGAAGCTGGCTGCCTCGTCCCCCAGTTCATGGAGGTACATGCAGTCTGGCTTCGGACACTGCATGCTCTTCAGGAAGTAACTGCAGTACTTAGTGGTTCCTAAAGAGGCCTGGACACCACATACACATCACTGTTAGCAAAGGGAGCGACAACACTTATATATATATAGCCACATTTGCCTTTCTTTTTGCATGGGTCAACCTTCCATTATAATAAGATTTGAAATTCTAATGATTCTAATTAACAAAATAGACGAATAGTCGAATTGTGCGGTACTTGTCAGACACGTGCAATGCCTCAGTTTTCCACTAGAGGGTGCGTCAAACATGTGTTTGACGCACATTTTGTGGATAAAAACGTTTAAAATGCTTTGCATTTTATAAACTTTTCCATGAGACACAATTATATAAAAAAATATAACAAATCCACAACAATTAAGATTGTGGCACGTAACTTCATTTTATATTACATATTTAAGAAATTGAGAAACAAAAAGAAGTTGACACAACTCGTAGGATCAACGCAGTAGCCACTTGGTGTCAGCGACCAAACTTTCAACAAAATTCACATTCATGGCACACGACCGTCAGCTACTACCACAGCATATTAGTCTGTAGTAACCCTAGGCTTGGAAGACGTGGTGTATAGACGAGTTTACGCGCAAAATACAGGTCTGGCATTTTGTGCCGCCATAATCCATATGTAAAACTTCCTGTGTCGTACTGTTCCCTATGTAAAGTAATCGTAGCAGACAGAAGTGGCCGATTTTGTCACAAGCACACAAGGTTTCAAAATCTGCTTACTATAGCTCGCTCTGTGACAAATTACACATCATCCACCCCGCTTCGCTCACTGTTTTACATAAGTATTGACGAAGTACAGTCAAAATCCGACTTGAAGTCACTCACCAATGTGGTCACATGTACTTCTCAATGGCATGGCTGCTTCACTGGTAATTCCAACATGAATGAGTAAATGGACCGGGTTGTGCCGATTATTCAATTATGCATTTGTGGGTCACAGATCCGCAAGAGAGCATTTGTGTGTGGAATAGCATATCGCAAGTTACCACCATCCTTTTTAAAATAACACGGTAGGTGTGTGTGCTCCCACTGAATAGACCCGTTGAAAAATAGTCAAAGACACGGCAAAATAAATGGCACCGGAATGTTCAGACTAGAACTTTAACCGGAAATACCCACAAACAGATCTATACGTGTCTCAGAAAATATACATTTGAACATTTGATGTTCATATTGCAAAGTAATATATTTTTGAAGTAGTCTCGGTACGTAGCCGGCTAGCTCCTGAAACTCCAAGCAAACCATTCGAGCCGTCGAGAGTTACCTTGAGTGTCCTGCCGTCAACCACCACGTTGTTAACAGACTGGATAGCTCGCAGGGCGTCGTCGGAGCGGATGTACGTGACATAGGCACTGGCGCTGGGGCCCTGGTGAGAGACATGAGGGGGTTTGTAGACAGTGAATATTCAGCCATCATGCAAATCTATCGGTTGGAGCCAAAATGCTTCTTGTTTATTTTTTGACAGCTACATTGAATAGATTGTATTTTATTTCTGATGATTTTGGCACCGCTCATTGCTCATACCTTTGTATAGGTAATAAGGAGTGCAGCTGTGTAGATAGGCAGGTGCGTGCCGAGTTTTTCAACCGTGTGCACAGTTTTTCAACCGTGTTGTGTCGTAGCGCATCATATCATGCTTATCGTTACTTGACTTTATTTCATGCCGTGATTTATTTGTTTTTGACAAATGATCATGGTTGTTCATCTTGTGTTCGATTACTGAAATTACTGAATACTGATGCTCAGTACCTGAACATTGAACTAAATCGAAATAAATAAAGAAATATTGCACAATTTTGTGGCACACGTGATTCGTGAAAACTAATTCCAAATCGGCCGCTATGCTCTGCAGTCTAAAGGCACAGCCTGTACTCGCTTGGTCGTCCTCAGACGAGCTTCCATCCGAGTTTTCAATGCTCCGATCAAATCAAATGTCATCAATATTTTTTGAACAACAAAAAA
The DNA here is from genome assembly GCA_900302395.1 of Bregmaceros cantori. Classification (NCBI taxonomy): domain Eukaryota; kingdom Metazoa; phylum Chordata; class Actinopteri; order Gadiformes; family Bregmacerotidae; genus Bregmaceros; species Bregmaceros cantori. Next base: position 7,437 of record OMKY01052869.1, on the reverse strand, counting down.
AACATCCAGCCAATTAACTGACTTATCGCTTCAGTCATCTGCAAATAATCGACTATTAAAATTAAATATTTGTTGTAAATCTGATTAGAGGAAATGCAGCTCCGTTTAGAATCTTTATAAAAAATCTTAAAATCATAAAATAATTAAAAAAGAATCCACTGGGTATATTCTGCAATGTCCACAGTCAGACACAAGAGGGACGCTCACCTGTGAGCCAGCATATGAAGTGCTGTTGTTGATCACCACCTTGTGGATCTTTCCAAACTTGCCAAAGTACTCTGGCCTCTTCAGAACCTGCAGGGACAGAGACATGAATTAAATCTAGTCCAATTCTTTGGTTGGGCTCGATATCTAAAGTTTACCCCATGTTATGGCTGCAAATAAGTTTGCGCGATATTCACATTTTCATATCATATATAATATTGGTAATAGAAAATATCCCAATATCCAATATTAATGTCTTTAAAAAATATTATGAACATTTGAAGCTATGTTTGAAGACATTAATATGTATACACACACACACACACACACACACCGGTAACTGGTAATACATACAATTCATGCATTTAATAATGAGTCCCTTTTCTAGTGACTCATTGTGTTACTATATCAGCAACATTGATATCCTGCAATTATATATTTTTTTTAAAAAAGCTAAAATGTGATTTAACTATTTTTTTACTCACTTTACTTAGGCCCATCGCTCCCAGTGGAGCTTAGGCCACCGACGACTCTTATTCATTTAACACTGTTTTGGGCTGTCCTTTCTACCCTTTAACTATTTACACATTTAAAATAAATGTAATAACAATCATCCAACTTCGAGTGGGGTTGGCGAAAGTAATGCGGTTAAGGACGGCCCAAATTCATAGTAATGTTGCTGTGGCTTAGGATGACGGCGCCCACAGGGCCGCCAGTTCTACTGCCATCGTCGGCTTTTCTGCGATGTCCACAAATCTCTTCAACCAAGTTTCCAACAAATCCAATAAAAAAATGGAGCTTATGTCAGAAAAAAATAAAATAAAATAATAATCCTATTTCAAATTCAACTCCACTTTTTGTACAGCGGTATTGCCAGCGTACCTCGGGCTCGGCCAGCCGCTGAGACAGCCCCACCACAAACACCAGGTTGCGCTGCACCACGCGCACGCTGGCCAAGTGTCGGCGGTTCTCTGTCAGCTTCTGCCGCTTCTCGCTCTGCCGCTGCTTCTTTTGACTCTTGATGCGCTGCAGCTCCTCCGCCGACAGGGGCTTGTATACCGCCGGGTCCTCTGGGTAAGGCTGCCGAGGTCGCAAACACATTACAGTCACAGTGGAATCCGCTTATAGTCTGGTTCGGGTCTGCCACGACATTCGACAGACTACGACTGCAGAGGGTCATTCGAACATCGGAGGAAATCATCTGTGCCCCTCTAGCATCCCATTCAGGACTTTGTCCAGCACCGAGGGAGGAACCGGGCCAAAAACCTTGTAGCGGACCCCTCCCACGCAGCGCACCACCTTTTCTGCCACCAAGACCTCTACGCTGAGAAACAGTTCGTTCCCATGCACAGTGATGCTACTCAACACAGGTGACATGGCAACGCAGGGGTTGACATGTCACATGTGCCAATACTATGCCAATGCCACTTGATAACTTGTGTGCTTTTCTGTCTTTTGTGTTGACCTTGTTCATTACCTGTTGATCTTGAGAGCACTTTCGTACCCAACTAAAATTCCACAAAAATGTGTCAATCAAATCGTGTTATCCAGTCACAGCGCAGTAGGTGGGACAAGCGGCATGGAGGCGTGACAAAACAAACTTCGCCCATGTCTAATGTCGCCCATATCAAACTCCGCCCACATCCCGATTTGAATAATTTGATTGGTCAGGCCACGTCTGCCTGATTTTCACAGACTTAAACTACTGTCTAGCTTTGTGCAATGTGTGGACGATTCGTTCAGTCATGTATGCTGTGTAGGGCTGCAACTAACAATTATTTTAATAGATTAGTTGCAGAATATTGAAACGATTAATCAATTAATCGGTTGGATATTTTTCCTTTTAAAAAAATATCAAATTCTCACAGGGAGCAACAATTACGAAAAATGCATCTTGCCAACTTGAAATCTAGTCGAATTAGACACTTTTTAACCAACTATGTATAAAAGATACTTTAATATAAGATAAAAGTTACTTCCTCTGACACAAATTCATTACATGCCATTTATACCTTAAGATTTTCATGGTTTTCTCCATATTCATGTATTTTCTTATCAATTATGTTTCATTTAATGTTTCCTATTTTTGAAAAATATCAAATTCCGTTGTCAGGCCAGGCGTTTACCTTGCGACAGGCGGGGCACAGGCCGTTCTCGTCGGTGCGTATGCGGTGCCAGCAGAAGCGACAGATCTGATAGCCGCAGGTGCAGGGGAAGAAGTTGACGTCGTCCATTTCCAACGCCTCCATGCACAGCGGACACTCCATGTCCCGGACATCTGGGCTGCTGGACATCGCTGTGCGTTGTGCTGCAGTGGGAACGGCGGGAAGCCTCGGAGGGCGGCGGGTGGTCGGCAGGTGGGACGGGACTGGGAGGCAGGGAAGGGCAGGGCAGGCTGCTGCGCGGTCAGGTCCACTTTTGAACGAGTGAAGCGGGAAGGATGTAGGCAAATGACGGGACCTGGTCAGATCCTGGAGGGTAGACAGTGGACACACGGAACAATACTTTTCACTTGTGCACCTCAGAAAGTGCACCACAAGACCAAGAAATTATTTTGATACTCAACTCTTATAATATTAACTTTGTTGAGACTTTCGAACATATTAACTAGAGCTGCGACTAAAGATTATTATAATTTTTTTGTTCTTTTTTGGGCGCAAGCAACGTTTTTCATTCTTTATTGAGAGATAGTGATAGGATTAAATCGGAAGACAGGATAAAGAGCCGGAGGGGTGTGGGGGGGAAATTGCATAAAAGCCAGAGATGCGACCAAGTCCCTCGTTCAAGTCTCAAGTCTTGTTGGGCAAGTAAAGTCAAGTCCCAAGTCAACTCCAACTCAAGTCATCATTAACATGCTGTCATTTTAGCATTTTAGCTCCACAATCTGATTTTAATGAAGTCAAAAGCAAGTAATAGTTTTACATTTATAATAGCATTGTTTTTCTTTTCCTACTTTATTAAAATCAGATTCGGCAGCTAAAATGACAGCATGTTAATGATGACTTGACTTGGAGTTGACTTGGGACTTGACTTGCCCAACAAGACTTGAGACTTGGGACTTGAATGAGGGACTTGGTCGCAGCTCTGATAAAAGCTGGAGGGGTTGTGCGAACCCACGGTGCTGCTCGGCCTGTGGCCTGGGGGACGCGCTCTCTAACCGCTCGCCCCACTAACCGCTCGCCCCACTAACGATTATTTTGATCACCAATTCAGCCATTTTTTCTGACTAATAATTTATTAATCTGTTGATTTTTCCTTCGAAATCGGAACTATTCTTTCTTTATGTATTTTTTGCGCCCCATTTGGCATGAGAACGGAGCAAACAAGGAATCCATTAATCGCTGTCAATCAATGGATCACCAAATTAGTTGCCGATTAATCGATGATCAATTGATTAATTCAATAATCGATTTATCAGTTGAAGCTCTAATATTAATAATAACAAACACAAATGTGAATATACCCTTTCAAATATCAATAAATATGATTTTAATCAAATAACAAAGAATTTCCGAGTTGCTTGTCCAAAATGAACATGACGCCAATACCGCACACACACGTCAATAGCAATTATTCACTTCCTTGGAAATTATCAAATATTAAATTAGTTGCCGATTATAAAAATTGAATTGATTAATCACAGATTAATCGTCTGAGCCCTATTTGAGACACAGCATATGTTTTCTGTGCAGGCTTGTTAGCAAGCGTACCATCCACGAGTCTCATTGAGGTCTGCAGGAAGTGTTTCTGGTTAGTGGTGCCCACAGACATTCAGAGCATGCAACCTTTTCCAAGGTGGCTTTAATCAGGCTGTCATTTAATTGCCCCGGGTTGGGGCAAGGCCCGCAATGCTGCACTACCCGTCTAACATATGCTGTGCACTCAAATGGTGCACTTGTGTCGGTGCACTGACTTTTTAGCGCACCGCGTTGCTTTTTGCGTGTGTGTGTTTTCTTTGAGGCATGGACCCTAACGGCAAAACTAGAGAGCAGAATTCAAGCCACAGAGATGAGATGTTTCCGCAGGCTCCTAGGCCTCTCGTATAGAGAGCATGTCACCAACGAAGAAGTAAAAGCCACAATTAAAACAAGCGGACCATATGCAGATCTACTAACCAGAGTCAAAAAAATGAAAACTAAGACTCTGAAAAACAATCCTTCAAAGGCGCTGTGGCAGGTGGAAGGAGAAGAGGAGAGGAAGACAGAAAACAATAGGAAGATAATATTAGTAGAATGGACAAGTTGCAGGCTGAGTGACACCATGCCAGTGGCCGAGGACCGAGAGAGACGGAGAGAGCTGGTTGCAAAGCCTTCAGTAGCCAGCCAGACTACAGGAGTGATTATGATGATGATGTTGCTTTTTGGTACCGTCTCAAATCCAACACCTTACGTCCTCAACTATGTGTGCCTGGGGGCCAACTCCAGATTCTGAGCCAGTGCCATGGCCAGGGACACTGATAATGGGGGAAACCGGAGTGCTCAGAGGAAACCCACGCAGACACGGGGAAAACATGTAAACTCGACACAGAAAGAACCTGCTCGACATATGGCTTGGGGGACGCACTCTATAACCACAGTCCGAGCAACACCGCGGGTTCTCCATCCCCCCGACTCTCCATACCAGTTTCCAATTTAATCCTGTCACTATCTCTCTCAAACAAATAATGAAAATCGGTGCTGGCGCCCAAAAAATAACTTGGGCAGGCTGGGATTTGAGCCCAAGACCTTCTTGCTGTAAGCCAGCAGTGCTGCTAACCTCTGCACCACCGTGCTGTGCCATTCGCCACCCCCCACCCCTACCCCCCACCCTACACCAGCGTGCGTCAAATTAACAGTAACTAAAAGACAAAAGAATCTAAACTGCCGCGACCGTAATGAGATCATCAGCGTACGCTTCACACATCTTGATGACGTGGACCAGGGAGGCCTTTGTTGTCGCCTCACAACACTGACGAGCGGAAAGTGGTGGCCAAACAACGCAGTGTTTGACATACAGCGTGTGAAGATTGTGACTCACCGTCACCCTCTCACACATAACACACACACACACACACACGCCTTTTACTCTTTAAGGACATTTCCTTGTTGACAGTCAATTATCAAATTAATCAGTTGTAGGGGTCCGCGTTGGCCAAGTGGTTATGGACACCGCACCTAACGTGACCCAATTCATGTTAGTGGCGCTGTGTCTACCGCACCGTCCGCAGTGTCGCGAGTTTGACTCCGCTCGTCGACTTGTCTGCAATGTCTAGCCCTGATCTCTTCAACCCAGTTTCCGACTAATCCCATCCTATAAAGATGAAGAAACGGCGCCGACGCCGGAAAAAATAACTTAAAAATAATAATAATAATAATCAGTTGTAGCCCGACTAAGTTAGCTAATAAAGGCAGAGAAAGAGTGTGGCAGGAACACACACACACACAGAGAGAGAGAGACAGAGAGAGAGAGAGACAGAGAGAGAGAGAGAGGCTTGGTGGCAGGCTGGCAGCAGACATTCCGCTGGCATCACGTGCGGTAAAGTATACGTATGAGTACGGTTATTTCCACTTCATTCATGTCCATTATATAGGGGCAAATACAACGACATACTTAGGCTACCATCTGCTGGCAATTGATAGAATATTACCATAGACAAATCAATAAAAGAAAACCTTTAAATGTACAATGTTGAGCCAATATATAATTTTTTTTTGTATATCGCCCTCTGTGTAGAGTTTCATGCGAGTTGGATGCAACGCCGTGTGCGTGTCTTCACAGCAACAGGCATGATATTGAAGTCACCTCTGGGAATGTGTTGCAAAGAACAGAACATGTGTGCCCATGAGCATATCAAGTAGGGATGCTCCAACTTACGAGCCTCAGAAATAATATTCAATGTACATACTTTACCTGAATTAGACAAGTGCAGACCTGCACCAAGGCCATGGGGGTCACTGATGCCAAAACATCTAGAAGCGCTATTATGTTACTTATAGACTACAGAAATGCACCAAAATGTAATCAATTGTCACCGGTGGTACGCGAGAACGCTCTTGGTGGTATGCGGGATTATAGTAAAAAAATATATTTATTTTCGCGAGGTGGGACGCGAGCCCGGGTCTCCAGCTTGGCAGACCATAGGGCTAAATGGAGTCGAGGGCTGCGTGTTGCTGAAGGTGGTCGCAGTTTGTAAGGTCATAGCAGTTGTCAAACTATTATGTTACTTATAGGCTACAGAAATGCACCAAAATTTAAATCACTTGTTCTGTTTGTCATCTCCAACAACTCCAAATTTCATCCAGATCCATACTTAACTTCTTCAGCTATGCTGCTGACAAACCAACACGACCGAAAATATAACCTGCTTGGCGCAGGTAACGATGTATAAACCACCCCACAGTATTGGTAAATTTTCCGATGTTGTTTTATTCATAGCAAATTTTTACTGACACCAACACCTATTGGTCTACACAAATTTGATATTACTTAATAATTTCTGAAAATCCAAACTATTATTCAACATTAAAAACGTGAATATGAAGAAAACCATGAAAACATTAGAATATATATATATAAATTGTTAATACCGTATTTTTCAGACTATAAGCCGCTACTTTTTTCCATCACTTTGAACTATGCGGCTTATGAGGCAGTGCGGCTATTCTGGGTTTTTTTCACCGGCGTGTTAGTATAAAATAAAAAAAACGCAGCTGGAAGTCACAAGCCGTGCCTTTCCAAAATGGCCGCCACAGGCTACGTGCCAGCCTCCAGGTCAGAGCTATGGGGTAGGCGTGTCCTGGGAAACTTTGCACCGGAAGCGGAAGTTATGGAGTGTGTGACACAGAGAGTTTTACAAGTTATTTTTTATTTTTACAAATCCCTCATGGATCATCATGGAAAACAAACACGGATTTCATATGACGCCGCATTCAAGTTGAACGCCATCGATCTCGCAGTGAAGCGCAAAGAAGTAAATAGACCCGCTTCATGTAGCATGGATATCGACGTCACCCGGGGTGAGCATTATGCGAGCAGAGAGCCGGGGTGAATATTAGCGCAACAGAACAACGCTGAACTCGCCACATAACTGGTATGTTTTTATGTAGCATTTTAATCATTTTATTGTTTCTATTATTGTGTTAATGTTCCGCTGTTTGCCTGTGTTGGCTGCATGAAGGGTGTCACTTTCGTTGTTGTGGTTGTGGTGACTGTGACAATGACGATAAATATTCTATCTAATAAATCTATCTATCG
>OMKY01052868.1:0-11827 GCA_900302395.1 Bregmaceros cantori | reverse complement strand
GGGGGCAGATGATGTGGCAGACGATGACAAACAATAGCAAACACTACGCAGACAGAACCAGTGGGGGGCCGCCACTTTTGTCCACGTGAGACTTTTGTCTCACCTTTGCCTGAACTAAACTTAACTGAGATGCGCCAAACTGTGCCTTTAGTTTATTTCTAGTGAAGAAGTGGCTTTATAAGCTGTGCTAGCTTAGCGCACAGACCAGGATAAGTTGAAGACCATTTGAAGGTACTCAACTCAACAGATTTTTATTTAGCGCCAAAATGTCAGCCAAAGGTGCCCCAAGGAGCTTCACAAAAGGGATTTCGTTTTTAGATTTAGATTTAATGAATATAGCAGCTATTTACCTAACTACCTTTCAACCTTGATTGGCCAGTTGACGACAGTAATTTGGGATTGGTTACAGATCTCCTTTAACAGAGGACTGGAAAGAAGAGAGAAGAAAAAAGAAAGAAGAGATTAAGACTTGTGATAGTGGCCAACAACAGCTGTTTCCAACTGTTAGTCACCAGGCCAAGGGACGCACCAGTAGGAGGTTGTGCATATTTTTATAATATGAATGATTGAAAGATCAAATTTCTTCCACTACATTGTTCTGTATTGTCCTACAGTTCCACACAACACTGTATTTTTCAAGGGATGGGGCTCATTCATAGCCCCATTTCCTCTTGTTGTCCTGCTCATGCTCACGCTCATCCTCTCTGGAAAATCAGCTCCTGGGCATGAGGAGCCTCAATGTTCCCCAGGTACCAGGGGATCCAGAACAGCAGGCTGAAGAACAGCAGCAGAGGCCCAGAGATCACCAGAAAGTCCCAGAAGCTGAGCGGAGCAAACACCCCGACCAAGAAGATGAGCAATCCAAAAATATCCAAGATGACTGCCACCGCAAAGAAGCATGCACAGCGTCCCACAAACTCCTTGAAGTTCATGCTGGGTACCGTCAGGCGAAACATCTCCGCAAGGCGACTCTCGAAGGCAAAAACCTGGTGTCGCTTGTGGCGATTGGTAGTTCCGCTGATGGGAAGTAAAATACTAAATCCACTATGAAGGATATATTCCAAACGACCGATCAGTTGGCGTGGGTCTTCACCGATGCTGGCAGGTCAAACTCCTCCACTAAATGTCCTTCCGCCCGCGTCTGCAACCTGTTTTGTGGCTGCCACAAACGAGGAAGATGACATATTTTTTTCTTAAAAAGGTTGCGGGCACACATTCCGGTGGTTCACGATATGTGACGGCCTGGCCTTTGTGCAGGCTCTTTGTCTTCACGGAGATGACTTGTGATGATACGTCGCTGTGGCACAAAGCTCAGAGAATAGGACAGGGATAATGAGCAGAGATGGCAAAAGTACCCAAATGTCTTGAGTAAGAGTAAAATACATTTGTGAAAAAACAACTTGAGTACGACTACAAAGTACTGATCCAAATATCTACTCGAGTAGAGTTAAAAGTAAAAATGGAGCACGGCACTCGCCAATAGCCAATAGCGAATAGCCAATACCTAGATGAGATCGTACTAATTCCTGTATCCCGCTTGGCAATTTAACTTATCTGGTTCCGCTCTCTCCTGTGTCCAGCGAGCCCCTTCGGATCCTCCGCCCGCACCCGATTCGATCCCGGCGAACGAGGAGGACGAGATGAGTAGTCAAGCTGATTCCGACCGCATGGACGAGTCGTAATTGTAACCTGTAATACTTTATCTTTCGGTCCTTGAGACCTGCATTCAAACTATAAATAATAAAGGGGTGTTTAACCCTCTGTGTTTTGTCTCTCTGGGTTTTAAACATTTCCTGAAATTGACTGGTGACAGATGGATGTATTCTCTCTCAATATACTGCTCTGTATACACTGACTTGTGATGCAAATGTAAATCATTGGCTATTCGGATCAGCAATTTCAATTAAATATATCGTACAGCAGATACACTGTGTTGTATTTGAAAAGTTCTGCAATAATTACTTAAACAACAATAGGCCGGTGGATCAAAGTTTAGTAGAGTGGGATGGGTGGCAGTTTGCTTGTCAGTCACTTCAATTCAATTTTATTTCAGGACATTGCACATTGACGAACATGTTCATGTAAATATGTAAATATGCCAGATTATAGCACTAATGGCTGTGCCACAAAGCAGGTTATGTTTTTTGGTAGAGTTGGTTTGTCTGTCCTCAAGATAAATGAAAAAGTCGGCTCTGGGTGAAATTTTGTGCAGTTGTTGGAAATGACACACAGAAGAACCGATTAAATTCTGGTGCATTTCTGTAGCCTATAAGTAACATAATAATACTTAATCACCAACTTACCGATAGATCGCTGGGCGCTTACCGCGGACACGTGACCAGAGTTGTCGCATGGGACCGCTGGGAAATGTAGTTGACATGTTCGCCAGTGGGAATACAGTCTATGGGTCAATCGCAATCGCGCTACTCGAGCACTTGCATTGATAATGGGTTGCCACACATACTGCTAGCACTAAAAGTGCTATTTTTTTGTACCACTACGGCGCAGGTTTGCAATCTCTAGTGTTTCTAGTTATCTAGTTAGGTAATGTTAAATGCAGACATTCCTTCTCATTCAAAAACAATTAAGTACAGAAGGCACAGGATCAGTATACATATATTCAGAGATGGCGAAAGTACCCACATGTCTTACTTAAGTAAGATTAAAACACATTTGTGAAAAAACAACTTGAGTACGACTACAAAGTACTGATCCAAATATCTTCTCGAGTAGAGTAAAAAGTACAGGCTCTAAAAATTGCTCTAAAAGTATTTTTGAAAGTATAAAGTACAAAGTAATCAATGCTAGTTTTACAATGTTTGAATGTTTGAATAAATAGTTAAAAACCTAGCCTAACTTACTTCACTTAAGGTTCATAAATCCCACTGCCGAACATTGAAATTAATATCTATTGGAATTACGTATCCCTACCACCTACCATCGGCGCGCAGAAAAAAGTAACAAGCCTGTTCTGGGAAAAGTAAGGAGTAGAAGTACATATATTTTTGTTAAAAATGTACTCAGTACAAGTAAAAAGTCATCAGAAAAAAATTTACTTCTAAAAGTACAGATACATGAAAAAAAATACTGAACAGTAAGTATTTGTACTTTGTTACTTGCCATCACTGCATATATTAAAGAGTAAAAGTCTTCTCATCCTTAGATCATTTTTCCCGCCCGAAATATTTATAACATTTTTTACTGGTGGTGAGAGCACAGTCACAAACGGACTCAAAAAAGGTAGATGTAGGTGGCACGCGGTGGCAGTGTGGTTAGAGAGCGCGTCCCCCTGGCCACAGTGCGAGCAGCGCCACCGGTTCGCATACCATCTCTGGCTTTTCTGCAATGCCCCCCCCCACCCCCTGACTCTTCATCCCAGTTTCCGATTTAATCCTGTCACTATCTCTCTCAATAAAGAATGAAAAACTCAGCTTGCTCCCAAAGCATAAACTAGAAGCACTCAGAGTCCAAACCTGCGGCGTAGTAATTGTGATTGACGCCACCGGCGAACATGCTCAGCACAAGCCAACTACGTTTCCCAGTGGCCGTTGCGACCCAGAAGTCTGGTCACATGACCGTGGTAAGCGCCCAACGATCTCTCCGTAGGTTGGTGATTAAGTACGATTATGTTACTTATAGGCTACAGACTTGGGGACAAACCAAACCAACCAACCAAAAACATTACCTGCTTCGCAGCGCAGCCCCGGAGCAGGTACACAGTACATTTTGCAGTGTTAAATATGCAGTGTCAAAGTTCATTGACTCTTTCGGAGTTATTACAACAATAGAGGGAGTTGAATATTTACTAGTGTTGGTGTTAATTTGCAGAGTTACAAGGCACTGTGTCAATTAAACTCTACAAAGTCCCGCCCAAAGCCCCACCCACCTCGTCCTCTCACAAACTTTAAAGACCACCATTTTCATTGCATCGTGACTCAGGCGGCACCCGACCCTTAGCGCGGACCGAGGTTCGGCTCGGAACGCAGGGGTTTGGGTCACAGCAGCACTGCCGACTCGCCGTGACGCAGGCCCTCGCGGCCTTCGTCCGTTCAGCTGCAGACGCCTGTCCCTTCACGGACGTGCTGGCGGTGCTGTACAGTGTTAGCGTTAATTTTTTACTTAATTTCAAGTTAATTTTAAGAGGAGTTAAACACGATGGAAAGAGTTAATTTAACACCAAATCTGATAAGGACCAAATACACTCTCAAATTAACTCTTTAAGAGTTGATTTAACACTGCAACATTTACTGTGTAATAAAGGTAAATGTCCAAAAATCATCTCTTGCATGTGAACCAGCTCCTCCTTAGGTGCAACAGGAGACGTTCCGGTCAGCTCCTAGTTCTGCCAGTCAGCAGTAATAATAATAAACGGTCTGAGGGCACAACACACCGGTGGTATATACACTATAAACACCAGCAGCTCCGTGACAGCAGGCTGGAGAACCGTTTTATTTTTTATCATCAGAATCAGAATCACTTGTATTGCCAGGTCACCTGCGTGACCTAGAAGTGCTTTTATTTTCTTCTTTTCATTCCAAATCGCATGGAGAAGCCGCATTCAGCTTCTATGGCCCTGGACTATGGAATGGTCTACCGGAGGCCCTCAGGGCCGTGGAGACTGTGGATGTTTTTAAGAAGAAGCTAAAAACACATCTCTTTGATCTAGCTTATAACTAGAATGTTACTGTCATCGTTACATCAGCCCACTGTATTTGTTTGCGCGTGTGTGTCCATGGTTGAGTGTGTGCCAGTTTGTTTGGGAGGCTGTGGGTAACATTGTTCTGTTCTATGTTCTGTTTCTGTAAAGCACTTTGTGTTGCTCTGCATGAAAATTGCTATACAAATAAATAAAGTTTGAGTTTGAGTATTCATCACTCATCTTGGTGATATCTCTATACAGCATGTAAACATACCAGTACATTCAATGCAAACACACCTATGCTTCCTGTTGCTGGACCGCAACTCACGATTATAGTCGAATTTGGTTCTTCTCAACCAACAGTCCAACACAATGTGCAGAAACAACAATTTAAGTGACTTACTCTGACACAAACTCATTACAATTAATGTATAGTGTAATATTTATTGTTTAATGTTTTCATTAATCAATGTCCATTTAATATTGCCTATTTTTAGAAAGCATCAAATAATATCACGTGTGTGGATCAATTCAATTCCTTGGTGCTTATCAAGTATTACATTTGTTGCAAATTAATGTTTATAATTGATTATGATCGGTTTGCGGCCGGGCCGTAAAGCAGCCTCATTATCCACACGCTAACTACTGTAAGTTACCAGAGATGTGCAGTAACGCATAACATTTACCCCGTTACAATTTGTTTTGTGTATTTTTAACTTTTGAAGTACATTTTTCACAAGTTACTTTATATATACTTGAGAACATTTGAGGTGAAATAAAACTACTTTTTTTACTGAGATGTCAGCAGTTCGCGACTCGTCACATTAACTTGGCCTTTGGCGACACCTGTTGGGAACTGTTGGCACATATATTGACGTCATCTCTCTCTCTCTCAGGTGCTCTCTCTCTCTCTCTCTCTCTCTGTCTTTCTCTCTCTCGGGCGCTCTCTTTGTCTCTCGGGTGCTGTCTTTTTCTCTCGGCCTCTCTGTCTCTCTCTCTCTTGGTTTCTCTCTCGCCCTCTCCCTCTCGGCCGCTGCCGCTCTGGTGATTGTAAATCAACAAGTGGCATTCAATTACATTTTAAAAAGCGAATCTGTCCTAATTTATTTATTTATATTTATTACTAAAATGTACTCAGTACTTTCACTACTTAAGTAACTTTTTCTGTGGAGTACTTTTGTACTTTTACTTGAGTAACTATTTGGATGACTACTTTTTACTTGAGTAATATTTTGCTGAGGTAACAATACTTTTACTTGAGTAATTTGTATGGCTACTCTGCCCATATCTGTACGTTACACATACATCATAGTGTCGGGTAATCACGTGGAGATGAAAGGACATGCCGCCATCCAACGGTTCTGGGAAACGACCATAGACTGTATGGAAACGACTATTTCCTCTAAAAAAAAATAAGGTGGCTGTGCCGCCACCTTGTGCCCATTCATTGAAATGCATCTTCGGTGCAGCTTTGGTTTTCATTGTCAAACACACAACCAAAAAGACCACCTAAAAGGTCAATGCTGTTTTAGAGTAGGCAGCAGAGGAAAGTCAACACAGTTAAATTTGTGAAAATACAGCACGTAGAAACTCGGATAGATATTGGTAGGAATGTAGGTCTTTTTTTTTAAAAACATCCCCACATTAGGCAGTGTCCCACATTAGGACAATCCACCTTACTTAGTGCATCTGTCTGAAGTTGTAGCCTATTATGTACGCAGCGTTTGCACGACAGCTAGTTGGCATAGCTAACTAGAAGCACTCAGAGATTGCAAACCTGCGCCGCAGTGGTACAAAAAAAAATAGTTTTAGTGCTAGCAGTATGTGTGGCAACGCATTATCAATGCAAGTGGAAGACTGGAATTCCCGAACATGCCAACTACATTTGCCAGCGGCCTCTGTGACCCAGAAGTCTGATCACGTGACCGCGGTAAGCGCCCAGCGATCTATCGGTAAGTTGTTACTTATAGGCTACAGAAATGCACCAAAATGTAATTGATTCTTCCCTGTGTCATTTCCAACAACTGTACTAAATTTCATCCAGATATGTGCACAACTTTGTCAGTTATCCTGGGGACAGACAAATCAACGCTACCAAAAACACAACCTGCCAGGTAATAACCACAGGCAAGCGTCTGGTGTTTATGTTCCTCAGCAGGGTTTTCTAGCTTGGTAATGATCACGACTCCATGATCACACTGGTTTGTTGTAATCGCCCCCTTCCTACCACACATCTGCTACATTTTCCACTTTTCTAAGATGACGCACGCACGTCACTTGGCCTCGCGCCCTGCCGGCTGGCTGCCGCGGGGCATGCTGGGTAAGAAACCCTGAGTGACTGTGGTGTCACTGACGGCGCTGTTTAAATACCATCTGAATGACGCTTGGCAAGTAGCCAGGCTGGGCCTCTTGTTGACTGCATCCATTCCCAGAGGGCTCCTGCCTGGTTGGTGAATAGGGCTGTTGCACCAGTGAAGTATTACCGTCATTTCTGGCAGGCCATGACAGTTGAGAAGCCCTCCCCTTCATTCATTCCTAATTGATCCAGGTGTATCCCCTCAGCTGATTAACTCTCTCCCCTTGCGATTGGCCGGACAGCTTTGGCACCTCCTATAAATTCTACCCGCTCATAAACCATGTACTGCTTTGTTTTGCTACCCACCACCTTCCCCTGCTCCACCTAACCAAAATGGAATTAGTGTTGTGTATGATGTGACATGTTCGCTTGTCACGTTGCTTGGCTCTGTTCATGGGGGGTTAGCTATCTCACCCTGCGTGCTTTGGTGAAAATTCTCTACACTGCTGCTGCTCCCTGAATTAGTGCTTTTCCATGGTACTCATGGAAATAGGGGAGTTCCTCCGAAGAGAGCTATACCACCAAGATAATTCTAATTTACAATAAAAGAGCTGCTTCTTAATCTTCTGTTGTTTCTTGACTAAAATGGTTTTGACAGAAATGTGTGTGTGTGTGTTAAATTATACTACACTCCTTCGGACAAGAGAATGGCAAGTTCGGGCACTGAAGGCTGCATGCTGTATTTGGTTCTGTTGTTATTTACGCCTTGAAAGTAAAATAGAACCACATTAAAATGCAGAGATAATTGCGCATCATATTTTTTTCTCACTCATATCTAATTTGTTTTTGTTTTAAATGTATGAATACAGTATTAATTGGCATGAAGACAAAAGTACAATGTCAAGCCCGCCTAACATATAGACGAGTTTACGTGCGGAACACTGGTGGGAGTCATTTTGTCCCGCCGTTCTTAAGGTCACTTCCGGTGCCTTATTGTTGCCTATGTCAACTCTGGTAGTGGACCGAGGTCCAAGCACATACAACACATAAAACGCACGCCAGTTCAAAATCAGACCACTAGATGTCAGTCTGTGACCAGTTACACATCATCCCACTCGGGGATGATGTGTAAAGTCAAAATCCGACTTACAAGTTACTCACCGAGTGGTCACATGTTCTTCTGGACCAATAGGCTGGCTGCTTCTACTAGTACTTCCAAAAAGAATGACAAAATGGAACGAGTTGCACTGATTACTAAATCATGCGTTTGTGGGTCACAGATCCGCACGAGAGCATTTGGGTGTGGAATAGCACAAGTTACCACCACAATTTTAAATAACAGGTAGGCGTGTGTTCCCACCGAATAGACATGTTGTAAAAAAGTCCAAAACACGTCTAAACAAATGGCACGGGACGTGACGTTCAGAGACCGGAAATACCCACCAGACTCATCTATATAAGCGTGTCTAACAGACACACACACACACACACACACACACACACACACACTATTATATTTACTATTATATACAATATAATAATTATAATTATTATATTATATTGTATATTTACTATTATATTATTATATTATATATATTTAACAAGTTTCTGTTGTTCAAGTTGATGTAATCATAATATATTAATATTATAATTGGAAATGTCATGGAATGAAATTTCAAATGTGTGTCCATTTCAAACGTGTGTTTTGGGTACGCGCAAGCGGCGTGTCAGCTTGCAGTGCACCGCACCTTGCTAGTTTCTGCGGATGTGTCGCTCGTGAACGACACACTGTTTACGGAAGGTTACGCCCATTCATTTGAGTAATGAATATCAGAAGGGTTTGTTCGGCACGCTTGGCCAGCATTTAAACACATTACGCGTTACAAAAATTAAAATAAAATAAAGGATTTGCATTTTTCCTCTGTTAATGCACTTTAAAACTTTATTCAGGCTTGTCACGTTTTTTAATGATCCTACAAAGAACTCATAGACCTCAAAGCCCTTAAAACCTATTTTTAAAATGTTAATTAGACTAATTGCCAATATAATGCTCTACAGAACAAAACCACAGCGAGAACAGTCACAACAATACCTCAGCTAAATACACATCACACAATTTATCCTTATCATTTCCAAGCTTGGTAGGATATAAACTACCATCATCTCTGGACTATAGACGAGTTTGGGGGGTACCTCCGGTCTCTGAACGTCACTTCCGGTCTCATTTACTTGCCGTGTATTTGGCTATTTTTCCAACATGTCTATTCGGTGGGAGCACACACTTACAGGGTTATTTAAAAATTGTGGTGGTAACTTGCGGTGTGCTATTCCTCACCCAAATGTTATCGTGCAGATCTGTGACCCACAAACGCATGATTTTATAATCAGTTCAATCCTTTCCATTGTCTCATTCCTTTTGGAACAACTAGTAGAAGCAGCCAGCCTATTGGTCCATAAGAACAGGTGACCACTCGGTGAGTAACTTCAAGTAGGATTTTGACTGTATTTCATCAATATTTATACAAAAACGTTAACAAAGCAAGGAGAGTGATGTGTACTGGTCACAGAGCGACATCTAGTGGTTGAATTTTGAACTGGTGTGCGTTTTGTGTGTTTTTGTGTCCACGTACCGCGGCCTTCTACCAGACTTTATATGCATACATATAGGCACCGGAAGTGGCCTGCAGAAGCGCGCAACAAAATTACTCCCCCAGTGTTTCGCACGTGAACCACTCATTTTCTCACACGCTTCAAGCGCGGCAGCTGGATACGGGCAATGATGCAGCTGACCTATAGATTCTTACTGGCTTGGTCAAACTACGTGTGGGCGACAGGCGCACTTAAGGAAACTTGAACATTAAACATTGTTTTTCAGAATCAGGATCACAATGATGTTTATTGCCATTGTCAAAGATACAGCATCACAGACTAGGAATTTTCCTTGGTACCGGGGTTAGACATAGAGACAAATGCACAACATGTAACAAGGCAAGAGATAATGCACAACATGTGACAACCTACACATAATATTCACCATATATACACAATATACACTAGAGATATATACAACATGGTACTCTACACATAATATACACCATATACACAATATACACTAGAAACATACACAACATGGTACTCTATACATAATATACACCATATACACAATATACATACCCATATACACAATATACACTAAAAGCATACACAACATGGTACTCTGCACATAGTATACACAATGTACACAATATACACTAGAGATAGACACAACATGGTACTCTGCACATAATATACACAATATAAACAATGTACACTACACAGACTATACACTGCACTGCATGTAGGGGACTGGGATCTATGTACAGGGGGACAGTCATGTATTTTGAGCAATTTATTGGATGTATCAATATGTTGTGCTTCTTTCCTTAAGACGGTCAAGTGATTTTGATTGCACAAGGTCATAGACATTCCAAACAACAGTTGTTTAATGTGCAGTGGAACACGGGGCACTCACGGCCAAAAATAACTATTGCGTCACTATTACGATCGAGCGATTACGTCACTTGTGCTGGAGGATCCGCCTCGGGAGTCAGCCACGCCCCGCTCATGCGGGCTCCGCGCACCGACGTAAACATGAACGAACAAAAAGTAGATAGGTGGTAGAAATGGTCCGTATCGAGAATGTAAAAGAAATAAACACAAACCTCGCAAATTCTGCCGCACACACATAAACACACAGAGCGAAGCAGTCCATGTTCATAAGCACACACGCCCAGACGTGTGCATGCTCCGCGGCTGGGCGCCCTCGTGCACGCGCATTTGAGCCATTTGGTCAAGTGCCACTCACACGTGGCAAATGTAAACAATGTTGCGTGTCTCAAGCTCCGCAAGGAGGCGGAGGAGCAGAGCCGCTCCTCCTGAAATGAGCAGGTGCTACTCCTCCCTTGGAAGCAGTCTTCCAAGCCTGACGTCTCGATCTCGTTCCTAATTGAGGGGACAACAAAACTTCTTACATACATCTATGTTATGGATTGTAGAAGGGGAATAAAGGGAATAAAATAATAAGTAATGAAGCCAAGACCACAGCGCGAAAGGTTGGGTGACCACCCGGTCAGCCCGTATAATGTTACAAGAATCTATCTAATGATTGTTGCTCTCAGAAAGAAAAGTAAATAAAAAGATGATAAAGTCCATTGTATCAAAAACACAGTTCAGCCTCCAGAGATCCCGGGAGGACGACATCCCTCCAGTGAACAAGCAGGAGTAAAAGTCCAAACTACACTTATCTCAGTCTTGACGCAGGTTGGTGGAGGAACCCAGTTGAGGCGCTGGAGGTGATAGCAATAATAGAAGCAATGGAACAAATTACTAACGACATAGAACAAAAAGAATATGCACTAAGAATATTCATCGACCTGAAAAAAGCATTTGACATAATAAGTAATCCGATAATATTACAAAAACTGGAAAGATGTGGAATCAGAGGCAGGGCTTTGAACCAATATTTTTTACCAAACGTTTCGTTCCGAACAGAAACAGAATTATAACGTTTCCGGTTATGTGTTCCACCAATAAATTGATGTTCCCGAACCGGTTAGAACAAAAAAATATTGTTCCCGGAACGGTTAATTTCGTTCCTGTCAGCTGTTTAATGCTATGTAATATTTGTTGCGGCGAACCCACAGTGACTCGCTACAGAGGCCCGCTGGTAGCGCTCGACAGCCGAGGTCTCGTTGCGTGTCGGGGCGAACCCACAACAACACGCTGCAGAGAGTCCTGCAACGATTCCTACTTCACTGCTGCATCGTAGATTTTATAAATACTCTTGTTTTATTTCTGAAGTTATCCCCGAGTGCAGTCCTTTGAAGAACGAAATAAAACCGGTATTAACCGGT
>OMKY01052862.1:0-12380 GCA_900302395.1 Bregmaceros cantori | reverse complement strand
AATCCAGTATAGTGTTTACAGCGGGACATACAAACTGTGCGATATGGCTTTACACACCTTCAGAAATAAAGTGCATCCCTTTTCACTGGTGGTCTAGTCTTTTTTTTTTCCATCACGAAACTATTTAACATATGGCAAAGGCGATATGATTAAAATTTATCCGTTTTTAAATCCCGTTATGATTGTGGAAATTGAGTTAATATGAAATTAGTTTTGTTTTTTTTTACTTTCATTATATAAGAATTATCGGGTGTTTGGGTCACTACATTTAAAGGCCGGGGGGTTCTTAAACCACACCCTAGTGTTATGTTAACTCGCAGTGTATGAATGTTACTGTGCCAACTTTGTTCCAGGTGAATTGCGGGGGTAGCTGGGTGACCTGACTTGAATTATTTTGGCACAAGGCACAGTTGCGCACAGGCGACCGCCAGGTGTTTGGCGTCACCGCTTTTTACCATCTATGGGCGCCAGACACGGTGATGTGAACGGAATGTTATATTTAATATTATATTGATCTCTAACGCTACCAGAGTTCCAGCATACACAGTAGCGAATTATTCGGTGAAATTTTAATTTGACATCGTTCGTCGTCGGTGCACCGTCACCCCCATTTGGCAGGAGGCGGTGATGCAGCCATCGCGCAGAGAGCAGTTTTTGTTGCGTTTCATTTCTAATTTCATCTGTCTATAGCCTGTTACACTCATACAACATGGATTACAGTCAATAGCACCCATACACTATATAGCAGGGAATAATTAATATAAATAAAACGTGCGGTGTCTCAAATGGTGCACGTATTGGACCAGTGTATCTCTGACTTGGTTTAATAGTCCCAGCACCTCAGTTTTGCACTTAACAGGAATGACGCTTCGGCATGTTGCGCTCCCAACTTGGGAAACCTGCCACAGGCAGACCCCATTTTCCACTACACAGACGGTCGTTTATTGCAAGTGTCCATCGGTCGGGCTCTGGGTTTCTGGGTGCGTTTAGGCCATCATCTGGGCCATCTTCAGACAACAATTTGACCAACAACTCTTGAGTCTAGAGGTGAACATTCAGCCACACAATATACAGAATCAACAACTCAACACTGTCAGTTCCAAAGTTCTTTAATCATCCGTTGTATTAAACATGCAAAAAACAAAAAGAGAAACCCAGGAGAGCTGTTTTATATACAGTATAGACAAGGTGTCCGCTGGCCATGCTGGAAGGTTCAAAATAGTAAACAAGGGACCGCAAAACCAGTGTAACCAAGGCCAAGGTCTCAAATCACTTATTTCTCTAGTACACTACAGTCAGCATCATCGCATAGTAACATCATTGAATGATTGTGAAAATGTATTAGGAGTTGACTTGAATTTTATATTTGTGTAAATAGTAAATCAACCGTTTAGGGAGAAACAATAACAAAATGGAGCATCAATTATTTGCAGGGGAAAAATACTAAAAAAAACTAATTAATGATCAAACATTCAAATTCAACAGAATGTCAGTAATTTACATCTACAACAAATTGCCTGCAGCAGCACCATCATTTTTGAATTTGGTGAGACCACAATGCATTATGGGATATACAGTATTGCAACTTCACCAAAAAAAGAAATGGTGCATCGACAATGTAGTGCACTCTTTATGAGTAGGGAGTGATTTGGGACACTGCCGAGAACACGGTCAGCCTACAGGAGTCAGAACACAAAGCTACATTCAAGCATGGTCATCATGTGACACAGTAAGTTCCTGAAAGACGAGATCTGTGTCAGTCCACAGCCACCAGCTCCACTTCAAAGATCAGTTTAGCGTTGGGAGGGATTCTGGAAGAGATGCCGTTAAGGAAATGTCCGGACACGATAGCACCGTCAGGATAAGAATCAAACACTCGGAACATATGGTAAGGTGCACTTTGGACCAATCTCAATTCTCTTTTTCTACGCCTACCCCTCGTCCTTTCAAACGGAGCTGTAAGGTGTAGGGCTTGAAACTGTACCCCTATGAATTGTAGGGCTTGAAACTGTACCCCTTTGTAGTACGTTATAGGTCCGCCCCGTCAGCTTGGTGACATAATCATGTAACCAAAAGTGACAGCCTCAACAGCCTGAAATAAACAAACATGGAAGAATTCAAATGTAGCTTTTTTTTTTAAAAACCATAATTAACAGTTTTGGGTTGTGATAACAAACGGCGCGTTGGAGCCCTGAGCCCCAGCAGGGCGATTAGACAGTAGCGCTGTGCATCACTCGCGTTGCTGGGGCTCAGTGCTCTAACGCGCCGTTTGTGTACTTCCTTCGTGTCGGGCAGCGCCAAAAATGTTTCGTGTTGCCAGGTAATCGCGTTGCATTCTGTAATATATCCCCTCCAAGCAGAGTCCATACGGCTACCTTCAGAGGGCTACAAAGCCCTCCCCATTACCCCTACCCCTCTGCCTTAGTGAGAATTGGGGTACCCCTACACGTGAACACGCAAAACTGATTGGGCCTTAAAGCCATTTGTATTTTCGGGTGCCACGCGCTTCTTTTCGTTATTGACAAGCTTGGTGTAAAGTAGGGCTGGGCGATATGGAAAAAACCTCATCGTGATAAGAAGTAATCCATATCGTGATATAACGATATATAATCACGATATGCCCATTTAAAAAAAATAATAAATCTGAAAAAAATCATTTTCCCCCCCGCTTTTAAAAGTTATATAAACTTGAAGATTGCATAGTAGCGATGTAATGTTAGATTAAAATGGCATTTTATTAAATGGTATATTTGTAACTCGTGTGATCATCACCTGCTCACAGGTAAGCTGTAGGCTGACCCAGTGCCTATTTTGAATTGAATGGGATTCCTCTATGCTCCCTGACCAACAGATAGAGATAGTGTGTGTGTGAGTGTAGCGAAAATAAGGTTTTCAGTAAGGTGTACACAGTCTTTATATTGTTGCAGGCCCGATTGTTCCAATAATCATCACACACGGAAAGATTTGAGTTTTTAAATCGGATCCCCACTGGTACGTCGAGTCTCCATAGAAAGAGGCGGTAGCCCCACATACCACTCAAACACGGACACTGTGAAGCATAATGATAATTACTTTGAGTTTGTAATGTAATGATAATTACTTTGCTCGCACGGCGCGGTGTGCCGTATGTTGTGGTTTTAAGCCACAGCGACAAGACTTGGGCTGTCTCTCTTTAATCACTACACCACGAAGCCAGCCAGCGGGAACCTCCTCTCTTTTTATATAACTCCCTCAGCGGACACAGATTCACGTAGTGTCGGTGACTCGGCGGAGCCTCACGTCACAGCGCAAGCCGTTGTCGCAGCGCTGCTCTGCGCGGCCCAGGCGAACGATAGCTTCACATTCCGCTGGCTATATTGCGTACTGGATTTGTTTTCTACTGTTTGACTGCGCTTTGTTTTGATTAGCTGAAGGCTGGCGTATTCCTTTTCATGGTTCCTCTTCGGGTGGTTGAAGAGGTTTGTGTTGGAATCGGGCGCAGGGACAACTTTTTTTTTTTGCTCTGCATCCGAGGGTGCAAACCCGAAGTTAAGCCAGACCACTGAGCTGCCCCCCTTTTTAGGTGTCTGTTTAATTGTGTCGGAGTTAGAATGCGATACACCCTTATTTGCCTGCGCATCCATTGTTGTTGTTTCAGCCACGTGACGTAAAGCAGGTGTTGCAAAACCATCCTCCGCGCAGCCATATAGCTCTTGCGCCGTGTGGCGTAAACGTTGTCATGTCGCAAAACCAAGCGGTCTTTTTATTATCTTTTTATTAACTATAAACTGCATAGTAACAACGCAAAATATTGTATTAAAATGTGAAATTATATTAAAAGAGTATAACGGCTCTAAAAATGATTTTATCCCGATATAAACGATATAGGAGAATGTCTACGATACACATTTTAATATCGTCCTAACGATACATATCATCATATCGCCCCCCTCTAGTGTGAAGTAGGGGCGAGAGAGCTAGAGGCAGACCTGCTGTGAGACTCACAGGCACAACAGTGTAACGGGGCTGGAGGAAGCGGCCTAACCGACTGCGCCACAGAGCCAGCCCCCCACCCTTTAATATTTATGAGAATATTAAAAGGTGTTGGTGTTCCTTACATATGGATTGTGCTCAGGCAAATGAATGGCTTGTAGTTACTCAACCACACTAGTTGGGAGCAATGTACGCCTCTTAATACAATGTATTGTCTGGTGTGCCTTGTATATGAAAAACGCAGTGGTTAGGCCGAGTAGAAGTGAACAGTAAAGGATACTTTGACTCCGGGAGACCCTTTCTTCCATACGCCCACTCTGGTTCTATCTCCAACTTGGCCGTCTCTCCCTTACTCATGGTCAGGATGCCCTCGTCCCACTGAGAGAAAGAACGGATTACATGGATTCAGAATACATCACACAAATCAACAAATAGCAATCTTTTCTAATTCACTTTTTGGGCGCAGACACCATTTTTCCATTTTATTGACAGGGTTCGTGTGATAAGGGACGAGAGAGAGGGGAAGCAGGCTAGGACGATATTGACATTGCAATACATGATAATTGCGGCCCAAAATAACGCGCTATACGAAATGATCGTGACCCCCTACACCCCCACCTCCCGTCAACAGTCAGCCACAGCTGCGTCCCCTACACACGGTCAGCTTGCTGGCTATTCCACCTCAGTCGGATCCGGTGCTCGGAATTAGCGTGTGCCGCCAAAACTTGACAAGTTTTGATGATCATACAATATTATGTACGATCACACGATAAGTGATCGCAATCACGAGGTGATTGCGATTTACAATCATAGCGTAAATCGTCCCAGGCCTACCCGTACCATACTTATGTCGATGCGGGGAAGCGTTCTCACAAGAGCTGTGTGCGCTGCAAGACTCAACTCACTCAAGGCACAAGACTGTATGGGGCTGGATGCAGTAGTCTAACTGACTGCACCGCAGAGCCAGCCCCAACAAATGTTAGTTCATGACAACAAGGTGGTTACGTCAGATTCCGCAGACGTGCTAATGATTTATGACATTACATGTTGTCCTGTAAGTAAACTCATTTCATTCAGTTCATGTAGAAGACTGATTAAAAAACTAGTAACAGTTTGAGTCTTACCCCTCTAATAACTCTGCCCATTCCAACCTTGAAGGACAGTGGCTTGGTCTGTTTCTTCTTCCTGGCCGCTGTGTATGAACACATCACTAGTCATCAACAATGTATGAGCAACACATCACTAGGGGTGTAAATAATATAGATTTTGTATCGATATATCGATACAACAGCTGACGATACAAATGTATCGATACGTCCGCAAGAGTATCGATCTTTTTTCTGGTCTACGTTTATCCATTTGCTACTGAACGCAATTCCACTCCCCTGTCAGGTTAAATAAATTTTTTTTAAAAAAATCATCGAAGAATCGTATCGAATCGTATCGTGGTGAATTCTTGAGTATCGGAAAAAAATTAAATCGTTGGGTTAGGAAATCGATACTGAATCATATCGTCATGATAGGTGTGATTTACACCCCTACACATCACTCATCAACACTACATGAACAACACATCATTAATTATCAACACTGTATGAACAACACATCAATAGCCATCAATACTGTATGAACACCACATCAGTAGTCATCAACACAACCATTGTGTGTCTAGGAAAGAAATGGGGCTCCCCATTGAAGCAAGTTACTTTGGATCCTGTTGTGTGTTGGTTCCTAATGTGAGATATTAGCCTTAGCTGGTTCGCCAAATATTCAGCTATACAGAATATTCAGTTCAACATTCAGCGAGTACATTTTTAGACTTGGAATGAAAATTTCAATTCAACCATTTTAGATCCCAGGAATGAGTCTTACTGGTCGGGATGTTTGTGTCAAACACTGTTCCGTCCTCCAGCATCCCTGTGTACCAGCAGCTCACATTCTCGCCCTTCTTAGGGTAGTTCACTTTGTCTCCCTTCTTTATCACCGACTTGGTGAACTTCGGAGGACCCTGCGGACAAGTCACAGTCAGCAAGTTAGTGAGTGGCAACGGCAAGCACTAGTCTGTTGGTTTGATTTAATCCATTGAAACTGAACCATGTCAATCAAGTCGCCCACATAAACCTGTTAGTCTAAGAAAACTCCCACGGATTGGCTAAAAATCTATAACATCTGGTGAAATGCCAAAAAACAAATTTGAAACTACCGTGCTGAGAAGCATGTTTGTAAATTGGAAATTCATGAAAATATTGTCCAATTTGAATATCAGAGAGGGGTTCCCTTTGGATACCCATTTTGGAAAAATATATTCAAACTCAAACAGTATTTTCATGATTCCTTTTCAATGGAACAGGAGTGCTCCACAAGTTGTTAAACATCCCCAGAAGAGGTCTGCGCCCGAGCTCAGAGGTGTGAGAGACTGAAATGGTGGAAGTGATCAAACACTAGATTTAAATTCACATTTGAATCTGCACTCTGAATCCAAACTAGGGGCGGCTTTCCCCAGCCACCTTTCAATGGTTAAACAAACTGACGAACCAAATGCAATGATCGACATCTACAAAAATGAGAACATTCATAGAAGTCTCAATAACAATAACGACTAGAAGCACTCAGAGAATGCAAAGCTGCGCCGTAGTGGTACAGTATGTGTGGCAAGCCATTATCAACGCAAGTGCTCTTAGAGTGGTAGCCTGGTGAGCCAGAAACAACGCATCGTCCACGCATCGCACATCGCTAGACGTTGCATAGCATAAAGTCTAGTGATGTGCGACACGTGGACGTTGCGTTGGTTCTGGCTCACCAGGCTGGTAGGAAGCTGACGCTGTTGGACCTAACCAATCACTCGGATTTTTACATGGAAATGTCTCATTGACCACCCCGTGCACTAACCAGGGAAGGAACTTTCCATCCATCTATCTTTATGTAGGCGTTTGTGATTATTATGTTGCTTGGTGCAGGCAGGGGAGTCGCGGCCATGTGGCCCAACGTCACTACGGAGATCGTTCACCCATTAATAATAATGAAGTATGACTATTATGTTACTTATAGGCTACAGAAATGCACCAAAAATCAAATCACTTCGTTCATTCGTCATTTCCAATCAACTTTGTTATCCGGGAGACAAACCAACATGACCAAAAACATAACCTGCTACGTGGCTCGGCCCCGGTGCAGGTGAGAACATCAAAAAAAATATTGCCAATGCTCCCATACAATGTCAGTTCACTAGCCACTACTAAAAAGACCACAGATTTTCATATCCAATAATATTGGATCTTGTGATACTATCAAATACCAACAGTGTGATATGGAAACGTGCATATTGCCCCCTACTTCTAGTCTACTAGTCCTTACTAGTGAACTTATTGTTCATTTACAATATCCAGAGCAGTACCTCATCCACGGCGACCTCTTCCTTGACCTCTTTGACCTCAACTTTCATGGTCTTCACCTGCTCTGTGACCTCTTCGACTTCTGTTCCTTTGAATCTCTGCACACAGAAGGTACATTTCAATAGGACTGTAGGATTACACTCATCAGATGAATCAAAATTATGTTGCCATTTGTGCTCTCCTCTGGGATTCATGGACAGGAAGAAGATACTTTTTAAATTATACGTTATGTATAGACAGATGGTGTACCAAATATTTGGTTCCGCTTCCAACAAGATTTTTTTTAGTGTAAAAATGGCTGGCAATCAAATGGTTCATTATTAGAATACACACACACTAAGGCTGAAGGATTTTCGGTTTGAGACCGAAAATCGAATATAAAAACAACGCAGTTTCGGTTTCTTTAAAGTGTTGGTTTATCCGTGCATGTGTGGAAGGGCTGTGTGTCGTTTGGGAATTCGAATAAATGTGGCCGCCGTTGTGTTTGTCAATGCACTGCCGTGGACCCAAGGCACACCCGAGTGGTGTGCTTTAGTGGTTGACACGGATCTCATCCCGCGCCACTCCGGAGCGGGGCAAACAAGAGTGGGGCGAACCCACAAATTGTCCGCACACTCGGGCATTGAGGGCGTGCATACACTCTCCCGCGCAGCGCGGGCCGTTTGTGTTTCCTTCTTTCGGCACATTCAGGCGGGCTTTCAGAGCACTTGAGGTCGAATGAATTATAATTTGAAATGGGGGTTGACAGAGCCGCCGGGTAACTGTTAACGCCGGCGGCCAGCTCCAGTCATCCAGCGAGTCTGCAATCAGCAACACGGCGTTAACAATGTCCTGCGTTAACACCAACGACTCGGCTTGAACGTCCGACTGCGTTAAACCAAAACGAGGTTGTGAAGATATAGTCCAACACGATGCACGAAGACCATTACAGAATATTTTAAAACTTATTCCAGCTGTGTACAAGAGACCGCGTCTCTGTGATCGGCCGTTAGCTGTTTTTAGCCCAGTCTGCTAGCAGTGAGGAGCAATGTGTCCTACAGAAACTAACCCTTCACAATGAGCTACGAGGGTTTGGGTGACTGAAACATTGCCAAATAATCCCAATTCACATTAACAGTGTACCTTAAGTACATGAATAACCGTATTTATAACTTTAATTAAAACCTACGGACAGGTAGATATTGTATTGATTCATGACTGGAAAATACGCTGAACTGATCCAAAGTTGTAAGCAGTGAAACTGCCATCATCCACAGGAAAAAAAATCTTCTCCTCATAGCGCTCTATTCCAATTTACCAACCGAAAATGTCGGTTTTTGGAACTAAAATCGAGGTTTACATTTTTATAGAAATCGTTCAGCCCTAACACACACACACACACACACACACACACACAAGAACAATGACAACCACATGTGATGTCACAGTGACTATGGCTGTGGTAGTACCAAGACTTACTTTGCTCTCAAACAGTTCGTTGTACGCTACGATCAGCTGTTCCTTCTTTGCTGTCTTGGCCACATTCTTAATGTTGCCCATGAGTTTGTGTTCCACAAGAAACTGAAACACAACATAGAGGAGTCAGACAGGATGCTCCACAGTTAGTGACATTTTATTTAGAAATTGATGAGGAAGAACATTGGATACAATATGCAAGGTATGATGAACACTGGGTCCATAGACATCACTTTGG
Organism: Bregmaceros cantori; assembly: GCA_900302395.1. Classification (NCBI taxonomy): domain Eukaryota; kingdom Metazoa; phylum Chordata; class Actinopteri; order Gadiformes; family Bregmacerotidae; genus Bregmaceros; species Bregmaceros cantori. The sequence continues at coordinate 3,323 of OMKY01052862.1, read as the reverse complement.
TTTATTCGTCAACAGCGTTGGGAAGAGGTCTTCATCCCTTAAGGCTTACAGTAACAAGATCATTGATTAAAAAAAATAATCCATAACGTAAAATCAGTTCGTTTCAAATTGCAGTCCATTGTTATTACATGTAAATGTTTAATACATTCACAAAACAGGTAGACAGTGTGTCATATGACACAGGTATGACAATGTCATTCCAAGTGTTGTCTTGTTCAAGTGAATACAACGCTTCAATAGTTTTGTTTGTTTTTGTCTTTTTCAGACAAGAATGCATGGGATTCCATATTTTGGGCAAATGCCACTAACACAAAATATATATATTATAATTTTTTAAATAATTGAGTCAAATATTTTTCAATGATTAAGACAATTATTTTTTTTATCAATAATTATTTTTCTTATATAATAATTCCTTTTCAATCATTCAAGGCAATTCTTCTTCGAGAAATAAGGTACATATGTCCGCTGTAGCCGCTGGTTAGCTTGTCTGCAGACGAACAGCGATGTTCCATTGGTATCCCGTAAAGTTAAAAAAAGAGATTCAATTGACCGTCGGTAAAATATCTGATTGACGGTCGAAATAATCGTTATTTGAAGCCGCACTAAATATTATGTCAAGCCTGTTAAACCGATCGTTACTTTTGCGGTGTACATGTTAGCAGATAAAAAATACATTACACCCCAAAACATGATATTTTTAGACAGCATGCACTTAAGTTATGACTTTGATGATACACGCAGAAAATGCTAGGCGCGATGGTCATAATATTACAACTATATTCAGTATCATTTCAGTTGTCTTTCATTCAGTCTTTATTTCCGTTAGCTTGGCTGCAGCCCGAGCAGCGCCGCATGCAGCGCTACAATGCGTCGCAATGGACCGGCAGAGTGTGCGTGTTCCCCCGCAGAGGAACAACCCGCAGTCCCGGCGATCCGCCCCGACTGGTGCCTCCCACGGACTTACTGAATTGGCCGCATTGTCCTGGATGAACTTGATCAGGTCTTTTTTGGGCAGATCGTCACTTTTCAGCTGCTCTTCGCTCCATTCCCGCGTTGGCTCGGCCGCCATTTTGGAATGGAAATGACCCCTGACCTCAGAATTTAGCATAATTATCCAAACACAAATGTTCTCGAAATAAGATTAAAATATAAACCAAATATTTCAATTAATAAAATAAAACAATATTTGTATTTGAATTTATCAAACATGTATTCGTAATATAAGATACGTATTTAAAATGAATAAAATAAACAATATTTGCATTAAACATTTATTCATAAAATAAGATAATGAAAATAAAATGGAATACACACACACACACATATATATATATATATATATATAGATATAGATATAGATATAGATATAGATAAAGATATATAGATATATATTCTTTTTTTAAGAAATGTATATTTAAATTAATTCCACACTTCAACATGATTAAGAAATGTGCTCCCAGCATGTAATAACAAAAACCAGCCCATTTCAGCCCATTTGTATATGCAGATGTAAACAATTTTAATATATGCATAACCATGGTGGGTCTCTTCCCTTTTAAACCAATAGATGAGTTTAAGCTGCCAACTATTTGGATGACTACTTTTTACTTTTACTTTATTAATAGTTTGCTGAGGTTACAATACCTTTACTTAAGTAATTTTTATGGCTACTCTGCCCATATCTGCTAAATTGTCTGTTTGGGGAGCACAGATCTACATCACTAGAACATTTAGGTGTGAAATAGCACATTGCAAGTAACCATCATCCTTTTTTAATAACGCAGGAAGCGGGTGCTTCCATTGAACAGACAAAAATAAACGTAAACATAAACATACTTTATTTCATCACACATACATACATGTACAATGAAATTCATCCTCCGCATTTAACCCATCCCTGAGGAGCGGTGGGCAGCCGCGTGCACAGTGCCCAGGGGCCAACTCCAGATTCTGAGACAGTGCCTTGGCCAGGGGCACTGAATGGAGCAGGTTTCCCCCACCACTTTTGTGGTGGGGGAAACCGGAGTGCCCGGCGGAAACCCACATAGGGAGAACATGTAAACTCCACACAGAAAGGACCTTCTAGCTGTGAGGCAGCAATGCTAACCACTGCGCCACCGTGCTGCCAAGCCACAACACATTGAAGCGATTGGTACTCTTACAATTTTTACATTTTATCGGAACTACCTGCGAAAGACGTCTATACACACATGCTACATCAGCTCTGCCTAACGGTGCCTTTCCATTGGAGTTCGTGACCCTTGTCATGGGCGGCGCGAATACTTGAAATATGCGCTCGTGCTAGCGGTGTTTCAATTCGAGTTGACGCTCGTGACAAGCAGCCCATCTAGGAAGGTTGGTGTTAGATCTGATACCTCCTTTAAACGCTATAAGTATCAGAACCTAGGAAAGGGCAAAGGCAGAGACTCGCGGAGCTGAAAGAGTTTAATATCGACGATGGCGTTATTAAGTCTTCACTAACTAACTGACACTGGGCCTTTGAATTCAGTGAGGCTGGTCTCTTGACTCCTTTCCGGCTCTTGCTGAGATGCTTGTCGTATTTGCTGGATGCCCCAGGGGAAATCTTAAACACAATACACTTCACCCACACTCCAACTTTTTCAACTCCCGCGTCCACTGCCTCGCTTGTTTCTATGCCTAATGCCCGCGCATGTCTGCGTCGAATGACATCGGCGTGGCCGCCGAGTCACACGGCGACTGGTCGCTGGACGCGTATCAATGCCGCCAATCTCTTCCCATCCACTCCCATGGTATTTTCGGGATTTTCGCCGCCCGTGACAAGTAGCAAAAACTCCAATGGAAAGGCACCCTAACACTGAGCTATACGGTGATACGGCGAGCTGAATTTTATTGCTCGAGGCCCTCTCAAACTTCCATTTCCGACTGGATGACTGTGGGGAGGGAAAGCACACAGCCATTGTTGTACAGCTTGTAAACAGAACATATGGTTAGTGCAGCTCTCTGCCCCGGAGAGCTCCGGCAGTAGTTCTGTATTATACTCTTATTATTATTATACCCTTATGACAATTTAATGCTTCTCCGAACTGGGGGCACAGCTGTTTGAACAAATACAACACACAGAGGAAAAGACACGGCCATACACACAAATTGGTTTGTGTGGGTCGGTGTGTGTATGTGTTTGACAAAGAGTGTGAAGGAGAGATGACGGTGAGTCAGAGAGAGAGAGGAAGTTACAGGGAGTGAGGGCTGGGAGAGAGTGAGGGTGAGAGAGTAAGGGGGTGGAGAGAGAGGTTGGGGTGGGGAGAGATAGGGAGAGAGAGAGAGACAGGGACAGAGAG
>OMKY01052857.1:0-10208 GCA_900302395.1 Bregmaceros cantori | reverse complement strand
CGGAGGTGTGAAGGTGGCAACGTGTGAAACGTACGTATGGATTACGTTCGTAATCGACCACACGCTTTGGGTTTGATCGTTGGTTTTTACTTCATTGAACAAGATTACATTTGGGTGGATTTTCTTTCTTTTTTTTTACCTGAGGTATGATGATCATCATGATCAAGATCTGGATGCACACATTTTTAAAGCATTCCTTACAAAATGAATCACAATGTTATGGACATTTTTTTACCAGAGGTCGGCAGAGGCCCAAGGAACAATCCTAACAATTATACATAAAAAAAAGCAAAGGATGGATTTGTATCACTTTTTGGGGAATCGTTTTAGCATAATTGATTCTATGATATTGGCAGAAATGTGCCCTTTCCAAATTCTTCTTTTTAGTTTGTGTTTTTCTTTCTCCTGGTTACTTGATGGCCGGCAATAAAGGTGAAGGACAAGAGAGCGAGTGAGAAGAATGGGCTTGTCGGGAAATGGCACAGCGGTGTCTCCTGATATTGTTTGGCGTGCGTGCCATATGAACTCAGTGCTCCCTTTTCAAAGAGCGCAGCCTGGGTGCTCATATTTTTGAGCATAAATATTATTGTACATAAGCGGCCCAAAGAGCAGCAATAGTGCAGAGTGTGGAGGGATTCACAGGGAGGCGTCTCTGCGTGCCGTGCTACGGAGGGACCGCGACCACCTGTTGCCATGGCAAACATGACAACAATTACCTGACTAGTGTCGTCATGCGTTTCTTTGCTTGGTTGTTAATTTTGTTGAGTATAAATATTATTGTATATAAGCGGCCCAAAGAGCGGCAATTGTGCAGAATGTGGAGGGATTCACAGGGAGGCGCCTCTGCGTGCCGTGCTATGGAGGGACCCTGACCACCTGTTGCCATGGCAAACATGACAACAATTACCTGACTAGTGTTGTCACGCATTTCTTTGCTTGATTGTTAATTTTGTTTTTTGTTCATCAGTTATTTTTATCTTCAATTATTTAAATTATTTAATAGCAGTCTTAACCTTCAAGTATTTCATCTGAATCATCTCTTGGGTAGTGGGGTGTTTGTCCTAACAAGGGATCTAGAAGTATTTTGGCATTCTGATTGTGTCAAAAAAAGCTTTTCATTTCTGTAAGCTCGGCTGCATGTACACGACATCCAGTCACTTTGGTGGGAAGACCAATCGCTCCTCAGGGGCAATAGGGATTGATTGACCCATCATTCGTAGTTCGTTTTCCGTGGCAAAAGCTAGGTTATTCACTAAGCTTACCCATCACATTCCGACAGCTCATCCCAACGATTTTCCCGAATATTCACTGACAAGTTGTATTCTAAACTTATGGTGTAAGTTTAGAGAGTGACACTATCATAAAATATAGTGGGCTAACCCCCTCATGGATGCAGTATATAATCAGAAGTTGTCCCATTCATCAAAAACAACAATGGAAAATAGTAAAGATAAGATATGCCACCCCACACCCTTTTTAAAAATTAAAATCTTAATTTTAATTTACTTCATGCAGGGTGACATCAGCAATATTAATTCCCGTCGAATCACTTCCAAACAACCACAAATCTCTTGAATTGTTGGAACTATGGGAACTTGAATTGAATCTCTTCCCCACTGGAACTCCAACACAGTCTATGTTACTGACCTGGTAATTTCTATTTGTTGTGTTTAGCAGTCTAACATTCTCCTCCTCTGTGCAGGGTTGACCCTGCAGCCACTGATTGAGCTGCAGCTGATTGTGCTAATTGGTGACACCTGTGCTCTGAGGAGAGGGAGCTGCAGCTCCTCTCCAACCTGGATCCCGGCCACTCCCCGCCTATTTGCGCCTGTTTTTCAGAGCTATTTGCTTTACACGCCCTAGACTTTGAGTTTTGTTTGATAAATACCCTAGTCTCTAGACTGTTTCTTCCCATGCGCAGTGATGCTTCTGAATGCCGGGGGCAGCCCTGCTTGATATGCTGACATGTTACATGTGCTAATTCTATGCCAATGCCACTTTATAACGTATATGCCACTTTTCTTTCTTTTTGTGTTGAGCTTGTTGATCTTGAGAGAGTTGTTTTCCATGTGTATGCACTGCTGTCATGTATATGCAATATGGCAAATTAAAATGAATCTTGAAAGTAAACCTTTGTACGTTTCCCCTTTTATGTTACCACTTTGTAACAATATACCATTCAGTTTAGGCAAACTGCTGCCCCGGCGGTGAATCATTGTTTGGTTTGGTTTAGACCAAACCAAACAATGATTCACCCAAACCACCAACCAAATATTGAGCAACAACACAATCATCCCCTAAGCTCATTGGAGGAGGTGTAATGAACAACTTTGGACTAGCGTAACAGTTGTGTAGAGCACTACGTGGCGTTGCTATGAAACTGCTAAAAGCGGTACACCCGATAGCTGAAGGCGATCGACTGCCTTTATATCAGAATCACAATACTTTATGGTCATTCAGCAGTTCCAGGTCTGAAGGATCGGTAGTAACAGAGCAAACTAGTGGGGCTGGCTCTGTGGCACAGTCGGTTAGACCGCTGCATCCAGCCCCATAAAGGAACAACTTGAAAAACATACATACAAACAAAAAGAGCAAACTAGTAAATAAGTTAAGAGGAATACGCTGTCAAAGGGAATATTGGGAACGGTACAGTCAGTTAAAGTCAAGAAGAGGCTGAGTGTCTAAGATGAGTTACATGGAAATTAAGTTCTATATGTAGTTTGACAGTGAGACTTTGGTCACTAATGGTGCGTGCTCCCAAATTCCCAGCATGCATCAGGGACATTCTTTTGCTCTGTAGTACGCTGTGCTGTGTTTGCATGTATACAGTATCCCCTAGCAGACCATGTGCAATAACAGCAAGGAGTTGGGTGCCGTGGTCGGGGTCCCTCCGTGTATAGCACGGCACGTGCCATATGAACCCAGTGCTCTCTCCTGAGCAGAGGCTCGCGGGCCGTGCACGCCCCGTTGTGCAAACGTCTTCCCCCACCGAAAGGTCTAAGTCACTGGAACCCGAGACGCGGAAAAGCTGGCGCACTTGGACGATGCACAAATATTAACCGTAAACGGGAGGGGTGTCCGTGGGAATGCTGGGGCGGGGGGATCTCACCTGCAGCGTTTTAGCAAAGGGGGCGCCCCACCCCACCACTCCACCTCCCCTTCCCGGCGATGGATTCCACTCAAAGACACACTTGACTTTTTCTGAAATACTTTTTAATAATGCACTGAATCGGGGTATAGGCTGCCAATGGGCCCCTGAGTTGGACTGCTGTTTGCCGTTTCGTTTAGTGGTTACGTTATGTTTTAGTGTCAAATTATGCCGGACTGTACATGTTCCAAACAGAAATGTCTCAGCCAATGGAACTCAACGTTCAACATCGTGATGTCGGATTTGTCAAAGTTATTGCTGGAAATCATAAAAGCATTCCACACATCAATCCCCACCACTCCAAACACCAAAATGTCTGCCAAACATAGACTTTTGGATTATATATTATTATCACTCTTTAAGTTAAAAAGGTCCTTTTTAACTGTGTACATTTAATTACAGTAATCATTTTCAATTTCTTCATTACGAGTTGAATTTCAGTGTTATTTTAAAAATAGTAAATAGTATGGTCGTATTGTGTTACTTTCTATTTTTATTTGTAGTTTGAGCTTTTTTCCCCAATGTTTTCGGCATTGTTAAATGTGGAGGATCAATCACTCCTGTCAAGTTGGCCTAACTACTTTGTTGGGCAGATGTATTCAACATGTTATCTAGAGCCATGGGTACATTGGTAAAACCAGAATTTACACTTATAATTCTTGGAGTCTCCAACAGAGTAAAAACATTAACATTTACAGTGTTTTAGTATTAGTGTTTTCTTTCATATTGCCCAATTACAGCAAAAAAAGATCATTCTTAGACCCACTGTCACCACCTCTAAAATGTGGTTGCAAGAGATCACCAATACTCTCCATCTGGAGAGAATGAGATACACTTTACAGGGGGGCGCACGTTGGCTGAGTGGTTAGAAAAGGCTTCCCACAGGCCAAGCAGTGCCCCAGGTTCGCATACACTCTCTGGCTTTTCTGCAATGTCCCCCCCAGACTCTTCATCCCAGTTTCCGATTTAATCCTGTCACTATCTCTCTCAATAAAGAATGAAAAACGGCGCTTACGTCCAAAAACTAACTTTAAAAAATAATTATTATTATTCAAATGTTTGCACAGTATTGTTTTATACTTTTTTGTTGTTGCTGCAAGTGCCTTTTTCCATTTTATTGACAGGGTTAGAATGAAGAGGCATGAGTGGGGAAACAAACATGCATCATACTTAGATCGGTTAGGGGAAGCGATCTCACAACAGGTGCGTGCGCTGTGAGACTAAGCCACAGGCACAAGACTTTATGGGGCTCGATGCAGGGGTCTAACCGATTATGCCACAGAGCCAGCCCAAACCCTGCACAGTTACTACATTAGTATTGACCCCTCTCTATGGATATGATATCTACAGTACCAACCTTGCAGCGTTGTAAGTAGTAACCTACTCCCCCCATCCCAATATCAAAAGTGCCTGAGTTGTAATAATCCATTTATTTTCTTTATTTACAAAAATCCAACAACATGAAGTTCCCAAACACAACAATATTGATCATCATTTCACAGAAAGGTTTGTAGGCTATGCAAGTGTGAATGAGTGAACGAGGTTTATTATAGTTATATGCTACTCATACAGAATGTGCATGTGACCACCTAAACGCCCCATTGCATCAGACAGAAAGACTGTAAGATATGCTACAAGTCACGTTATAGCTAAGCACAAAACCGGCATTAGCTTGAGGCTACGTGTAGTTACCACAGTCAAGTGAAACACAGTTTTTCTTCATTATTACTATTATTATTAATGTAATTACTATTATAATTATTATTATTATTCTGTTTGATCTGTCACTCTCCCACCATACACAATTGTGTGAACAAAACAGAACATGTGTACCTCAAAGTATCATGCTAACACAAAACCACATCCAGGCTTCTGTACAAAACCACAAGTAGGAAAAAAACTGCATTTTCACAACGGTCACAGGTGAGGAAGCTAACGCAGCTAAACAAACGGTCTGTTCCAAATTGCGCACTTCAGCTCTTCGTAAACTTTGTTCAAGTGGTGTTCCAATTCTCAAGTGGCGAAAAAGTACCCATATGGTGGACTGTGAATGGCAAAAACATGGGAGTGTGGGACAATGGTAAGTTTGCACACTCCTTGGACGCCATTTTGAATACGTAACCTAAGGGGTGGAGCCACACTGGCAAACGTTTCAAAACAAACAATGGCGACCGAAGATGCAGAGATGGTTGCAGGCACTGTTGTGATGACTTCAACGCCGTATAAATGTGAGTTCCGATTTTAATCTTATTTATAGTGAACTGTCTCTGTAATGCAATATGAATCACAATTGACGTGTGAGGTTACTTTGGAGTATAGCGGGGTCATACTGGCGGGGAGTCCGGCCGCTATTTGTGTTTAGTTTGCCATTGCACATAGTGCACATCGCGAAGTACATTAATTGGAACACACAGCCATAGGCAGCTTGCATAATGCCAGCCTCGTTTGCTAGCATGATGCTAGCTTAGCTGGTTAGCGTGATAATACATGTGTTGAATAGTATAGGCAGGGGGGGATTGGGCGGTAGTGGAGAATACAAACCAAGTACAAACACACAAACCTTGCGTAAGGTGGTGTTGGATGGTGACACGTGACTGTGGGTATCGAGTGATATTGTAGAAAACACGTTTCTCGTCAGTGAGACGTTCATGGATACTAGCAGTGCTGACAACAAACCTTCAAACCGTAGCAGCCATTTTGAATGACGGCTAACCCGACAGTTGAATGGTGGAAACCAGTGGAGCTTATATCATCTATTGCAAAAACAGATTTTCTTTTTTTTTAGAATTAAAATTCTGATCAATAGCATAACATCTACATTTATGCATTTATAGTATAGTATATTAAAAATGCATATAAATATGCATTTTTTAAAAAAATGAAATCATTATTATTATGTTTAATCATTCCGTCAAATTATGGTGTTCCATACTGCAAGCCATCTCACTAGGTTTATTTTTTAAACCTTTCGTTTTTTTTTAAAGTTTAGTTTTTTTGTACACTGTGAGAATTTTAGCATCTTCGCATTCCAACCACATTTCGCTGTTGATTCTTGGAATTCTGGGTAATTGAGTTCATTCACCTGCCCACTGAAACTCTAAGACAGTCGGGGGCAACGCAATTTCACAAGTCAGCCATCTATTCAAGCCTTTCTAGACTGGCTGGTTCACCATTAGACTACCAGCGTTGTACATTGTTGATCAAAACCGTTGAGAATGGAGTGTCCTCGGTGAATACAGAAAACGGAGTGAAAGAGTCTATTCTTGATATGTGCTGCACTCCGCGTTTACACTTTGCTCTGTGAAAACTCCACACAGGGGGTGCCATCATCATCTTTTTGTTCGTTACAAAAGACATAGAAAAATGAAAAAAGAAGGTTTAATATTTAAATATATCAAACAACTCGGTATTAACAGTAACTGTGGGTTCTCGGGTTAAGCATCCTACAAAAAAGAGCGGACGTGAAAACAACCTTGAAACACACACGCTCACACTCATCGAGGTGCGGGGGTTGGGGGATACACAGTACCCACTGGCATGTGCAGTCGGTGACAGGTGATTGTCACAGCTGCAAGCGGTGACAGGTCGAGTGCTTTGTCCGACACGGGGCGTCGGCGCACGACACGGTGCTCCGTCAGTGAATAGTCATTACAGCTAATCTTTTTTTCTTTTGGAAAAAAAAAACAAAAACAAACGACTGGAAAAGATTCCTTGTTCGTCACAAACTTGTAGGCCGAAGGAGAAAACAAAAAAGTCTTATCTCCTCCGACTTGTGTGTACCATATATACATATGAAGTGTGAACGTTTATGTTACGCATTTTCCCGACTTGGAAGTGTTTCTTTTCCCCCTATTTTTTCTTTTTTCCTCTGGATCATATCACAGCATTGCGTTATTTATGGATTATTACAGAATTTCCATATTAAAGTTCAACAGAATAGAAAATTTGACAGAATAAAAAGATTTGGTGTGTTTGGTGAAGTTAGCTGGTAGTTAAGTTAACGTGTGTGATTTAGTCGTTTCTGTGTATATATATATATATATATATATATAAATATAATTTCTGTGGAAAGGACTGTGCCATAGTCGGAAAAATGCAGTATTTGTGTGTATGTGTGTATATGTGGTGTACGGTACATATACAGGATGCTTATCATATATGCTACAAGTACAGCATGGCCAAAGGTGCTCTTGCGATTTCCACTAGTGGTGAGAAGGTCGTATTCCTGAGAATGAAGGTCATATCCACTCTCTCTCCTCATTCTTCCAGATCTATCTACATGTGTCATATAGTTTTCTCCTTTCTTCTACCTCTCTGTCTCCTCGTCGTTCAAGTTCAAGGGGACATCCACACATCAAAGGTGAACTTGTGGAGGGATACGCCCCCACCTGGAGTTCAACTTTTATCGTAGTCATGAATCCTTTACATACTTTCCAGAATATGAAAATGTGCAAACCTTTCATATTTCCCGGGCATCATTTACTGCTTAATATCCTGGGAAAAACAGAATTCCAGCCAGGAATGTTAAAAAAGGTGTTTTGCCTAGACAATGTATTATTAATTTTTTTTCAAATTGTTTTATTAATGTAGATTTTTCGTTGTAGACCATGAGGGCGTAAACGGCACCACAAAAGACCGATAAAAACGTGAAGCCTCTCCAACCGCGGAGGATATCACAACACATGTTCACTCAAGCTATTACCAGCAACCAAATACAAAGCAACGAACACCATCAACCCATTGGCTACTAGCGTTGGCAAAGTGTCTATGGTTGTGTGTGTGTTTGTGTGTGTGTGTATTTGTGTGCTGTGTGGGTTAGGGCAACCGTGCACATCCCTGAAGTTGTACGTTTTTTTTTAAATTTCATGTCGACAGAAAGTCTGCGTAAAAGATATGTGAAATAATAATAACAATAATGATGATAATCTGCATCCCATTCTCATAAATGGAAATGACTACATTTTAAGCAAAATATTAGCAAAACATTCTTGTACAGAAAACAGCAAAAGTTGCCTTTTAGGTTGCCACTTTGTTTGCTGTGAGGAATAAATTTGCATTGTTTAAGGGTGTATTGCCATTTTTGCAGCTTCCTAATGTGGGACAGTCAGTTGCCTAAACCGGTGCAGTGAGATGTGGTGTTGAACAGCTGCACCTACTGTTAGACACATTACCATAGTTTGCTTTAACCATAGTTTCACTGCCATTCATTAGTTTCAGAAGGAGCCACAGCCACTGGACCTTAGGTGTCCCACATTAAGCAGTGGCCCACATTGGGGCAATCCACCCTACTCTGTATTTGTCTCGAATGGGAGATGCCGAGAAGTTGGTATAAAAGCATTTTAATTTGAGTTGTAGTGTGAGGGTATTTTATTTTTTACACCGCTCTCGACAATTATCATTATTATTATTATTATTATTATTATTATTACTATAAGATCCACATTAACATGTTTATTCACCACCCTGATATAAGTGTTGGCTTGAAGGGCTTTCTAGAGCACTCAGGCTCCAGGAATATCATACACCGGGGTGAAACGGACAAAGATTGCACACAGAAGATACGTAGTAACAGATGAATAAATTGTTATGAGTCTTGCTGCACAGCACGACCAAACACCCAACATGGTTTGTGACAAGTTTTGCAACACCAGACGACCAGAAAAGGTGGGAAACAGAAGCACCAGAACTTCACAATAAATAGGAAAAAAAATGCTATCAATTCTTAGATGCAGAAAGCAAAAATCAACAAGTTAACAAAATTAGTTTTACTTACAAAAAATAAAACAATATAAACATAAACATGAAGCGTTCCTTTTCGGAAAAAGCAGCACTTCCGTTATCGGATTGAACCTACAACATCGCATCACGAAGGCGTGTTCGCGTTTGTCCACATGTGCGTGTCCCACACTACAACGCCGTCTCCTCGAGTTTATCCAGCATTTCCGGAAGGTTCTGTGGCTTCGAGAGGGCTCGATGTTTGTGTCCAAGCAAGTAGTCCATCATATTCCTGATAACTCTGAGCACAGTGTAACTCTTTTTTTTCAATCTTTCATTTTGGCAGAGAGTTTGACAAAAGGCAAAACCACTGATGACCAATCCATTTGGTAACGGCATGTTCCGGAAAATAATCGCTTTGCTTGTATTACCAATGAATGTTGTCACTGCGGTTACCATATGGCACAGACTGTAACACAAAATTTAAAATTTGTGGATTTGTGGAACAAAAAATGTGCTATTTTTTTTTTCTCGCGTAAAGACTAGAGCAGCAATTTTAAGTTTGGATATTTTGTTCTAAGCACCTGTTACAAACATATCTCCATCTGAGGAACTGTGCGTACTCGTTTGCCTAGATACCTGCCTTTTAAAAACAAAAATCGAGTGTGTCGCCTTGGGTCGTCCGAGATCGTCTCCGCAAAGACTAGCGTCCGCAGTGTTGTTGCTGGCACGACAATTGTCAAGCGAATCAGATTTCTACACCGTCTTTGCTCTCTCACCTCCAAACGTCTCCCAACGGAACGTAAGAGAGCGAGAGAGATTGTCCCGTTCCTTCAAGTCCAAAGTGCTCTTCTAGGTGGAGGGGTAGCCGGTGGTGGGGGTATTGTGGTGAGGTGGAGACAGGGCGTGGGAGGAGGGGTGTGTAACACGAGGCGGGTGCTGGGGAGGTGGAGTTCTGTCTCCGAAAGGGGTCCACGCAGGACAGTTTTAGATGTGTCTTTCAGTGCGGCGGTGCCGACAGGATGAGGATGGAGGGGTGCCGGCTGCTATAACAACAGCGAGATGCCTCCTAGGTTGAAGTGGATGAGGAGGAGGAGAAGTGAGGAGCACAGCAGGAACGGCGAGGGTCGGCTCCACGTGAACGCCGACGAGTTGACGTCCGCGCGGGACGGCTCCGCCGCCTCGTGACTGGTGTCGTCTGGAGGGGGAAAAAAACACACATTCAGTAAAATGTAGTTGTTTGGTGCTGGCTCTGTGGCGCAGTCGGTCGGACTGCTACATCCAGCACATATACGGTCTTGTGCCTGTGGCTTGAGTTCACAGCAGCAGCGTGACCTCCAAAAAA
>OMKY01052855.1:0-12679 GCA_900302395.1 Bregmaceros cantori | reverse complement strand
CTAAAGCAGCACATAACTTCATCATGGACGTTTCATACATACACCTTATGTTTTGTTTGATTACATTGATTAGATAGAAATCATTAGGATCATATGGTTAGGGTTAGGGTTTTGGAGAGATCCTAACAAAAATAAGCGGATCATTTGTTTCTTTATTCAAACTTTACATCACAACAAATGATACACCAAAATTGACGGAATGCAGAGCTGTTGGAACGCAGGCGTGCAGCCGGGTGTAGCAGGACAGAGGGGAATCAATGAATTATGAAGCCTTTTACACATGTCAGCATGCAACACAAAAATTGTGAATAAATAAAATGTTTTACTGACACAACAAGCGTGGAGGGGGATAGCTGCAGGTCCTAGCTACGCTTCCACCATTAATCAGAAGATTAAACTGCGCAGGGAAGGCTCATGCGGTATTTGTTGTCTTTCTGCTATATTTCATCCCCCCCTCGGAACATCGGAAACATGCCGCCGCCGGATCGCTGCTGGCCAGAGCCTCGTCGCAAACTCAATCATATTTATGGCTGTGTGCCACAGTGGCACAGCCTAACACATGGTAAGTTGTCCAATGTGTTTATTCACCCGTATTTCAACATAAAAAGTCCAGAGTAACAACGAGTGGGGCAAGTTCAGCGAGTTACGTAAACATGTGACGCAAAGTGATACATGAGCGTCCCATTTTCCTAATGATCTCATTATTGGAGTGTGGTTAATTTATAAACACGGCATAAATTATGAAAGCGTAAGTGGGCATGCCGCAGTCAATGGGACACAAATCAACAGCCTTGAGGTACTCGGGTTTAATGATGATTTCAGCTTATGTTTGGGCTGGCTGTAGCTCAATTGGTAGAGCGGCCGTTCGGTCTGAATCCGAGCTCCCACAGTCTTCAAGCCAAAATGTCTTTCAGGGCAGCAACAGCCATTGAATTGTGCATGTGCACATAATTTCCGGTTAAGGCTTACAAGAGTATTCAACATCCAAAAACATAAAACTCTCGGGGGGTGGATGGTGGCCGAGCGGGTAGAGAGCGCATCCCCCAGACCACAGGTCGAGCAGTGCCACAGGTTCAAATCCCCTGTCCGGCTTTTCTGCAATGTCTCTCCCCAACTCTTCATCCCAGTTTCAGATTTAATCCTGTCACTATCTCTGTCAATAAAGAATGAAAAACTGTGCTTGTGGCCAAAAAATAACTTTAAAAAGTTGTGCATGGATCTGGATGAAATTTTGTTGTAGACGGAAGAAGTGATTACATTTTGGATTTCTGTAGCGTATGAGTAACATAATCATCAACTTACAATCACCAACTTACAATCAACTTACAATCACCAACTTACCGATAGATTGCTAGGCGCTTACCGCCGTCATGTGACCAAACTTCCGGGTCGCAGAGGCCGCAGTTGGCATGTTCACCGGTGGCCTCAATCGCAATTGCGCTATTCTACGAGCACTTGCATTTATAATGGATTGCCACACATCCTGCTAGCACTAAAAGTACTATTTTTTTTGTACCACCACGGTGCTGGTTTGCAATCTCTGAGTGCTTCTAGTTTATATCTGGTTTATTTGTTTCATTTTGTTTGGAGTCAAAGTGAGCACATCAGATTGGCTACCACCCCACGATGTGCCCCGCTGTTGTTGTGCTGTGCTCCGCCGGTGCCGCCGTAAATTTGCGTTTTTTGTTTTTTTTTAATCTCACTCCAAACTTTTCTTCAAACTTGGCAGCCCTTTAAAAACAGGAATTTCACCTTGCACTATTCCCTCGAAGTGCATGCCGCGAAAAAGCAGGCCACTTCAAAACACACTCTTCTAGTAGTGGGGGAAAAAAAGCCGTTCAGCGAGGCTGAGGCAAGTCAGCCTTCCAAATTACTTCCATAACTTTAGCCTGAAGGGCGAAATAACCAGTGAGTAAAGACAAAGAACAGTTTCAATAAATTCTATCAACGCTGTTACGATTCCTACTGCTAATATGTGGACCTCAAGCGTTAGCTTTTTTTCAGATTAGATTGAATGGACATGTAAGAGGGACAAGTGACTCTGGTAGGAAAAATAGACAGTTCCTCCGTCGCAAGGCCTCTTCATGTCAAAACCGTGGCACAGTCTGGAAAATAAATATATTCTCAAGTGTTTACACAGAATAATTTATCATTTTCGATCTCGGCTGGAAGATGACCCATGTTTGTTCACTTCCTGCTTCAAGTGGTGAAATACTAGCCTGGCAAGCTAGAACCAACGAAACGTCCATGCATCGCACGTGACTAGACGGTCCGGTGGGTCTGGACCAACCAGATAGACAAGGCCCTAAGGTGGGCCTTGTTCAAATCGAGACGTGGGCCTCCATGCCTCTTGCCGCAGCTTTAATATTTAATAACTTCATCCAGACCAAATGCTTGTTCTAGTCGCGTGTGATGCATGGACGATTCACTTACTAATACAGCGACGGGTGGCCGAGAGAAAACGAAAGACTTGCGTTGCGGGAGCACGCTGAACCAATTAGATGATATTCGGCACGTCTTTCAGCTGTCAAAGACACGCAGGGTGGTCGTATCCCATGTGGATATTGAGATATTATTCACGGAAGCAGAATGTAAGTTCAAAGTGTCCTCTGTCAGCCAGGGTCTCTATTGTTCTCTAATATTTCAGATAAGGCAAATAATTGAAAGAGTGAATTAAACCTTCAGATTCTAATTGTCATTCGTTGTCCGTCGGTTCATTGGAGTGCACGCGTGTACATGTTATCTTTTCATAGTAGGCACGACTGATATGCAGCAAGGCCATTTGATGTGAATAGGATGCTAAAAACGATGCCATTGGTGAGGCATAACAGGCGTGCCTGCCCTTTTGTTGTGAGTGAGTGTGTGTCAGTCTGTCTATGTGTGTGTATGTGTGTCTGTTTGCACATGTGTGACACTTGTGATCATGGGTTGTGAAGTACTGCCCCGTTTGGGTCCAGGAGGGGACAGTTCATTTATTTTAGCGTTTCCATTAGCATATTGAGTTATACGTGCGGTACCGCACGGTAAAAATAAAAAATAAAGCATGGGTTGGACATGCTGAAGTTGCAGTACAGTAAGATCCGTTGGCAACCAATTCACGGTGTGGGTAGCATTTGCGCGTTGTTCCCACCCACACGATTGGTGTGATGTGTTGGTTATCGCAACGCAACTAAAACGAATGCGTTGCAGCCATCTTAGCAAGCCCCACACATGCCGTTAATGCACGTTGACCAACGCACCACAGCCAACACAGCAACGCAGCAAATCTTTATTTTTGATTTTAAATGTGTGTTCCTGTGACTAGAAATCTGGGTTCATTTGCCATTTATGGTCGCAGCAGACCCAAACCAGACTGGGAGTTGCAAGAATACAGGATAGAGTTTGGAGTTAGTTCCGGTAAGAGTTCTAGGTTGAATATGAACTTGTCTATTTAATGGAACAGCACAGACCTATTGCATTCTTAAAATTATCGTGGTAACTTGCGCTGTGCTATTCCATACTCAAATGTTCTAGTGTGGAATCATCTACTGTATGCCTCACAAAAGTCATTTTCGTCCGACTTTCCAGTGAATGCAGGAGTTCCATTGGTCCAGAAGAACATGTGACCACACAGCCCCCTGTTTTTAGCGCATAAACTTGTCTATCGGAGAGAGAAAGAGGAAGGCAGAAGAGGGTTGTTCTTGCTAGAAGACATCAAATCATACATGGATACAATGGTCTGAATGGACAACATAATGAGTATATAGAAATGAATTAATGAACACTGATGGAAGGCATTTACCTGAATCACATGGTGACCTTGACCTTAGCTACACAATTTTCCCACGCAAATTGATCATGCGCCAGCTAACATAAAAAGGCCATGCATAATTATACTATACTTTGTGGAAATATGCATACAAAATGCTTATCTACATAGTAAATGGTGATATTAAAATTCATGAAATGTTGCACTGCAGCCAACAGAAATGAAACAGGGCTAATACTTCGCCTCATATCTTGCAATGGAGCTGTTGCATGGGGACTTTATAGTTTGGCGGCGGCAGACATTCTGGTGGTAGCAGTGCGGTCAGGCGAACAGCAACAAAATTGTCGATTTGCAATGACATGCAATTGTCAAGACCATGAAATCTCTTTGGCAATAAGCTTGCTTTTTAGTAAGTCGACGACAGAAGTAAACTTGTTAAGAAATGAATACAATATCCTCATGAACAGGTGATATGTATTTTGAAATTAAGTTAACAAAGACAAAAGAAACAGGAAAAACAAGGTTTTATTTTCGACAGGTTAGGTTCTTCTGTGAGCAATAGAACACACACACACACACACACACACACACAAACAGATACGCACACATTTCACTTTAATTTTATCAGTTAATCTTTTAATTATATGTACTTCCACCATGAAATCTAAGCCTTGAGTGGGAGTATATGGCATTGATCTCAACAGCTAACAGACTTACCAACTTAACCGCAAACTGCATGCATATTAATGCATATCAAAACTCACAATGCATATCAAAACATAATAATGTAGCTATATATAGCTATATATGGTTTAGCCTGCAGTATAACTTAAAGGGCAACATGGCCCACTTACATATGGCCCAACTTGTTGTGCAGCTCTATCCGGGGTGGCGCAGTAGCTCAGTGTGTTAAGATCGTGCACTACAAAGCACATACATGCAGATAATTGAGTTCGCTTCCCCTCACCATCATATATACCACATGTCTCCGCCATCATTCTTCTTAGAGCTGTCTAAGAAGCCAATGATCCTGAGTTCGAATTACGCAGAGGGCACTTCTTTAGGTCTTTTTCCCCCTTTTTTTCTTCTTTTGGGGGGGCGGAAGTGCTGTTTTTCATTCTTTATTTGACATAAAGTGATAGGATTAAATTGGAAACTGGGATGAAGAGTCGGGGGGAGCACTCTGCCCCCCTCTTTACGTCTTTTTTTTTTACATGTAAATTGCCCTTTTTTAACGTATAGGGTTGGGAAGGGTTTAGGGTTAGGGGTTAGGTTTAGAGTTTTGATTAAGGGTTAGGGATTAGATTTAGGGTTATGATTATTGATTAGGGGTTAGGTTTAGGGTTTAGAGATAGTGGTTGGGGGTCAGTGTTATTTCTGAGAAATACCACAAGCATTTGAAATTGAAAATCGGGCAATTGGAAATGGCATTGACCGTTAAAATGGCAACAGCCGCTTATGAGACGGAAAATTGCACCTTCTCTTGTATCTTTCCCTCTTTCCAGATAATCCTGAATAAAGTGGAAAATAATCTGAATGGATTTTAATAAATACTAATTTAAATTAATCATTTGTAAACATATTTCTGAATCAATTTATGCATTTCAGGACAAACAGTAATGAGATGTTACAACCAAAAAAGAAAAGACTGAATATGACGCGATTAGCAGACTTGATAATTTATGTTTACAAACCTTTGGAAAATAAACAAACCATGAACTTACATGAGGCAAGAAGTTCATATGGGGACACATCTGAGGACAAGTTGTCAATAATAAATGAACAACATATGTTGAGGTGATGCTATGCACGGCTAAGCCAGATGTGGGAGCTGAGAGACTTGGAGGTCGGTTTAGATTGTGTCCGTATATACTGCACATGTTAACGCGTTTCAACTCCTCTCTCTGTCTCGCACTTGTTAGTGGATGTGATCTTCGTTGATATGGGTATCGTTGTGTCTCAAACGCACTGCCTTTTTGGTGCACCGTATCGTTAGTCCGGCGAGCCAGAACCAACGAATCGTCCACGCATCGCACGCTGCTAGACGGTACATTGGGTCTGGAAAAATCAGGCGGATGTCGCCCATATATAGGCTGACCAATCAAATTATCGGAATCGAGACGTGGGCGGAGTTTGGTTCATGAAGTGCCTCACGCCTCTAAGCCACTTCGTCGTACTGCACTGTGACTGGATAACATGAGTTGATTGACACTTTTTTTTACATGTTTTTCGACTCTGGTTTGACCAGACTTAATGATCGTTCAAATTGCGTGCGATGCATGGATGTTGGGTCTGGCTCGCCAGGCTACCGTGTCACAGTTTAATCCTGTCTCTAATCGAACACCTCTGTTTTGGACTTTCCAGAAATGATGCATGTTGCGCTACAAACTACCAGTAGGACTACAAACAGAACTACAACTAGAGGATATGCCGTGAGTGTGCTTATCCGATATGTCAACAACAATCCGCTACATAGGCAGCATTGCAGCCATTTAGTGCGTGTCCATCGGCCCCGTACTGGGTTTCCCACCATTTTTAGGGCATCATGCGGGCTACTTTCAGTGCACTTGAATTTCACCATTTAACCTGGCCAGTGCCCTACACACTTATACAATAGTGCACAAGTGCGCCGTTTGAGACACAGCAGATGTTTAAGGAAAGTTGTACGTTTTGAGCAACAGTGCCATCAGGGGTGAAAACGATTTAGATCCCCCACATTCTTAACCGCGGGTCTGCCAGGATACTCCCAGGGGTCCGTGGAAGAATTATAGTTTTGCACCGTGCGTCCGTGAAACGTCTGAATGTGTTTATGTAGAAACATATAACCTCTCACAGGGGAGCGACTTTAAATTTGCACTGGAGGAGCAGCTTAATGGTGTGTTTCCACCAAAAACTAGTTGACGCTTGTAGCAGTGGCCTGTAAGTGGACGGGAAGAGACGCGACTATGTCAAACAATGCAATAATTGGCATCCAGCGTTAATAGGGCTGTTGCACTTGACATCATGGCTTGGTGGTGGCAGACATTTTGGTGGTATCACATATGGTGAAATATATGTATACGTATTGTTAAGTACCATACCGTACCGTACCACTTCACTCATTTCATTACTCATTACTGAGTTATTTATGTAAGGGCAAATACAATGGACGTTGTTAAGCTGCCATCTGCTGGCAAATGATAGCATACTACCATGGATAAATCAATAGTAAAAAAAGTTATGCAAATATCATTCTCTGCCGCAACAGCCCTATTGATGTGGGCGTTGCCGTCAAAGCCAATGCCAATTAACGCGGAAATGTGCGAGCGTCAGCCTGATGACTGACTGAAGAACAGTTACTCGCTGTCTCTCTACTGTTTGTCAACTGAATGGAGCAAACTGCTAATTAGCAGCATGTCAAGCCAGAACAATTGTTCATGCATCGCACACATTTCACACGACGTGCGACGGGTACTTCTGGGGCTGGTGGAGAGTAGGGATCATTCAGGAGTTGTATGGCATCGGGGTAAAAACTGTTCTAGTGGCATGAGGTTCTGGTTCTGCTGGACCTGAATCTCCAACCAGCATTATACAGATGTTGTGCAATACCAGAGGCACTCCAACTTTTACCATAATTTACTTGAATAGAAGAAAAGAGGAGACTGACATTTTTGTCCCGCCGTCTGAAATGCACTTCCAGTGTCTGTATAGCTGCCTGTTTACCATCATCGTAGCGGACCGAAGTGGCTGAATTTGTCACACAAAACGCAAACTAGTTTTAGGATCTGCTTACCACTGCTTGCTCTGTGACCAGTTACACATTATCCACCCCGCTTTGCTCACCGTTTTGCATAAATATTAATGAAATACAGTCAAAATCTGACTTGAAGTTACTCACTGATGTGGCAACATGTTCTTCTTGAGCAATGGGATGGCTGCTTTGACTAGTAACTCTGACAAAAATGAGTAAATGAAATGGGTTGCACATTATTGAATCATGCATTTGGGACATAGATCCACACTAGAAAATTTGGGTGTGGAATAGCACAGCGCAAGCTACCACCGTCGGTGTGTGCTCCCACTGAATAGACATGTTGAAGAATAGTCAAAGACACAGCAAAATATATGGCACCAAAAGTTACGTTCAGCCTAGAAATTTAAGCGGAACTTAACCACTTCTTTTGTGAGTACACTTTGTTTCCCCTCTAGATACCTTTCTGCTGCTCAACTTGCACAATGTCCCATGTGCAATAACAAAAAGGTTCCTTGTATTCTTGTATCCTTCTATCGTTGCAAAATAAACAGATATTATAAATAAATAATAAAATGCTCTGACCCTGAGGTCCATTGTGCTATTAAAAGGAAGAGGAATAGCATTGTGTCAAATCAATGCTTGCCAGACGTACACATGCAGCGCTAGGAAAGGTTGTTTTTGGATAGTCGACTAATTATTGACTAATGGATTAAATAAAAATAATAATTGGCATCAAATTTGATAATCGTGAAGGAATTGAATGACTGTTGGCACTGGCTGTGTCCGAAATCGTTATTATATAAGTATTTGCTGTTGTCGGTCATTTTTTAAAAGTTATTTTTTTTGGGTGCAAGCTCACTACTTTTCGCTGTGCATTGTGGGATACTTTGAGTGCACTATATAGGGTACATGGAGTAATCAGACACAACTGGAAAACGGCATGTGCCCCATATAGTGCACTACTTGGGGAATAGGGAGTGATTATGTTGCACGTGACATCACGGCTTGGCGCCGGCAGACATTTTGCTGGTACCACGTACGGTATGTATGCATAAATATGTGCACGGTTAAGGGGTATTACTTAAAACTTCACTTACATTATACACGCGCAAATACAACAACATAGCTAGACTGCCATCTGCTGGCATTTGGTAGAATATTACCATGGATAAATCAATAATAGGATACTTTTAAACTGACAATCTCAAGCAAATATGGCTCTCTGCCTGTTCGTCTGACCGCAATGATACCAGCGATATGTCTGCCGCCGCCAAACCGCCAAAGTCAACAGCCCTATAGGCATTCGCCCTATGGCAGCAGCTACCATGTAATCTATTGTCAGCAATTTGGTTTTCAGTGCTTTGCCAAGGACACTTTGACATCAAGTTTGTAACGTCTGGCCGCTGGACCTGCCCACTCTACCAACTACCCTCCAGTCACCCCATTTCACGTCACTCATGCAATACTACCTAGACGGATTGCCGTCTCCTTCTCCTATCTAGGTTTGCCCCTGTGATGCGTTTCAAAGCAAGGCCACTGGGATATTTAGATGGATCCTGGCTGGGGTCCAAAGGGCAGAGAGCTGACCGGACCCTTTTATGTCTATTTGTGCACAGGCCGGTGTGCGATCAAAGTGCCTTAGGTGTATTTGTGTGACCATTTTTCAAGGGAACATGCCTTGGAGAAAAAAAAAAATGAAAATTGGTTAGGTTGTCACATTACAAACTGAGAGGATTGAACATTTTTCTGGCTTTCAAGATATGTATTGGCATTTATAATCAGTGATCAGCACGAATGGCCGGTGGATAGTGGATTGTGGATAGTGGAATTAAAACACTCTCAAATAGTAGACACAGGCTGTGTTCGAAATCCCTGCCTATGCCCCACTCCCTACTCCCAATATAGTGCACTCATTTATAGTGCACTCAACAGCAACGACCGAGATTTCGGACACTAAAATTCAACAATCAGACAACAATCAATCAACAAAAAGTCAAAAGTACTTACATTTATAACTATTTGCCGTGGTCGATCGCTATTGACTCCAGCCATGCAATGTAACCTTGACCTCTTTCTTCCCAAGGACCCCCTTTCCTTGCCCAAAGCAACTCGCAGGTGAAAAGTTGGCATTAATATTGCAAACTTTTAATAATTACTGTTTGAGGTTAATAATAGTGCCTATTTTAAATTAAAGATTTGCAGATTAGTTGATTAATTGTCAGTAAAAATGGCCAATTAATCCATGATCAAAATAATCCTTAGTCGTATAATAATATGTATAATGTATAATAATTAGGGCTGCAACTAAAGATTATTTTGATCATTTTGTAGTGCATTGTGGGATACTTTGAGTGCACTATATAGGGAATAGAGAGCGATTTCGGACACAGCCACTATGTGAGCACACGATCACGGCTTGTCCCCATGAATCAATATGTATTCTTTCTGAGCATGTTTGAATCCAGCCAGCAGTCCACCACACAGACACAGACAAAGAACAGGCTCACACGTTCACTTTCAGGCGCGTGCTCTAATGCTTTGAACAAACACACACACACAAACACACACACACAGCCAGTAAATCATCCAATGCCGTGCTACTGCTGTACAAAGCACAAACACGCTGCTAGTACCCCGTTTCCGCACTGTTGGTCACGTTGGTTCGGACATGGTTGTTGGTAACGTTGGTTCGGCGTGTGTGCGGTTGGAAGGACGGTGTGTGCATTGGAAGGACGGTGTGTGCGGTTGGAGGGACGGTGTGTACGGTTGGTAATGTTGGATCGGTGCGTGCGGTTGGAGCGACGGGAATGGAGCCAGTCGTGGACAGACGCCCTGCACTTAGCGGCATAGGCGGCATTTTCAGAATCTGTTTTCCTTAGAATGTAGTGATCTTCTCATTGACATTACATATTATGAATCGGGCTGTTGCAGATGATGTCACGGCTTGGCGGATGCAGACATTTTGGTGGTATCGCTTTCAGTGAAGTATGCGTATCCGTAAGGTTAAGTGGTATACCTTACCACTTCACGTCCATTATATAGGGGCAAATGCAATGGACGTAGTTAGGCTGCCATCTACTGGCGATTGGTAGCATATTACCATGGATAAATTAATAATAGAAGACTTTTAAACCGCAAATGTTATACAAATATCGCTCTTTGTCCGTTCATCTGAACATGATGCTAGAATAAGAGAATAAGCTATAAGAGGACCGTTCACAGGGACAACAAAAAAGTAAAGACACTTTTCGACAAATAGGGGAGGCTCTGGGAAAGAACGGCGATGCAGTGTCCACGGCAAAAAATATTTTTGCGTGGCTGCCAATTCTGGCTCCTACAGGACATATTCTGTTATTGCACAGTTTAACATAAAGACGTGCGGAGGTATGAAAGTGACAAAGCACGACAGACTACGTACGTAATCGGCCACGAGTAGTGTATAAATGGCCCTTAACCCTGTCAATAAAATAATACCTAAAACATTCTTTTAAAATGTCGTCCACTACACAGGCACACTCGCAGGCACACACATTCACACCATTGAACAATCACACACACAAACGCAGCCAACAACTTTAACAGCTGGTCCCACTCTCTCTCCACATTACAATTACTAGACGTTGTAACATGGTCTTGATTGAAAACACACATTCGCTCTGTGTGACGGGAACTCATGGCATCTTCCCGAAATGTGTGCCGGTTGGGGCGCACAGCGTACGTATTCAGGAGATTTGTAGTTTTTGTTTCAGATGTGTCGACAGATTCCGCAAACAAACTCTTGACGCCTGAGTCAATTATGCAAGTTATGTAACCGGGAATGAATTAGAGCAGCTCTTCCCAACTGGGGCACTGCTGGGGGTCTGTGAGCCGTACAAATCCCTATCCCTTGCTGTGTCTCAAATGGCGTACTTAGGTCAGTGCCATGAAATATAGTACACTATACTACTTCAAACATAGTGCACTATATTTCAGTGACTCTTTGGTAGCCTGGCAAGCAAGAGCAAATGCATCATGCATCAGCTGGTCTTAGGCAGACTCGAAAAACGTGTCAATCAAATGGGGTAATCAGTGCTGCCCAGTAGCTCAGTTGGTTAGGCAGAGCGCTGGAAAGCACGCATATGCCTCAATGGCGCGGTGAGTCGGTGGTTCGAATCTCGCCACCGACGTATTTCCCGCATGTCTGCCCCCCCATCTTCACCTGTTTCCGCTAACCCTAATAAATAAAGCTTGGAAAAAACAGCCTGAATGGGCTTTTAAAAAAGGGGTAATCAAATCACAGTGCAGCAGGTGTGTCTCGAACATGGCCCGCTTTAATTTTAACGGGGTGCAGATTGGACCGCCCGAATTTGGGCAACAAATCGACAATGTGATTTGTCTGCCTAACAAACTTTTGGGTGCACTCGGTTACATGTTAGCAGTGTCTCAAATTGAACACCTCCGTTTTGCACTTACATGAAATGACGCTGCGACGCTTCCGCACGTTGCACTCCCAACTTTGCCGGATAATATAACGGATAATTCGGTTTTACTCCAGCCGTGCCATTTTAAAAAAAAGTTTAGGTCATTTTTAAAACATCTCGTACATCCGACGCTCACTACATTTTGCGGTGCATTGTCGGATACTTTCAGTGCACTATATAGGGTACATGGAGAATTCGGACACCCCTACAAAATGGCGTGCACCCCATATAGTGCACTATGTGGGGGATGGGGAGCGATTTCGGACACAGCCTTTTTTTTTTTTTTGCTCAAATTGGTTGTCATTTTGTGGGTACACATACGCATACGGCCATAGCAGACATGATTCTTAACCATTTTCCATCATTCACTTTAAGAGAAACCCTAGAAGACGCAGAAAACCTCTCCTGGTGGTGTACAGCACAGCAGAGAAACGGGACCATGTAAAAGTGGACCCAACTAGGGCTTATCTCTTCTGTCAGGAGTGATGGATGGTGGCCAGGAGTGATCTGTTGCTGTGGCCTTTGTTGTTGGACTCTGGGTCATTACTCCAATTCTCACCAAGAGAGGCGCGGGACCCGGGAGGTTGGTTCTGCTGTGGGGATAGAAGGAGAGAGAGAGAAAGCGGGTAAGAAAGAGGGGTGGAGAGAGAGAGAGAGGGGGGGCGGTGAAGGAGAGACAGACGGGGCGAGATAGTGAGAGGGAGAGAATGAAGAGTTGACAGAGAGATAGAGGGTCGG
>OMKY01052854.1:0-11191 GCA_900302395.1 Bregmaceros cantori | reverse complement strand
TTCCAAGGTTAGTAGCCTGGTGTCGGGAGTTTCTGTACAAAACCTGATGCACTTGGATTAAACATAATTATGGGAATCAAACATGATTAAAGCTAGTAGAGCTGTGGAGAAAACAAATAGGGAAGCATGACAAGAAATAAAAGCGGAAAACCTAAATGCCAACATAAAAATGCATGACAGAAGAGAGGTTGAAGAGTAGGTAATAACTCATATCATAAATAAATGTAGAAGCAACTAATCACTTTTATCTTCACACCTGTTTAGGTACAGAGATGGCAAAAGTACTGGGATTTCTTACTTGAGTAAGACTAAAATACATTTGTAAAAAAACAACTTGAGACTACAAAGTATTGATCTAAATAGCTACTCAAGTAAAGTCAAAAGTACAGGCTCAGAAATGTACTCAAAAAGTATTTTTGAAAGTATAAAGTACAAAGTACTAGAAATAAAATTGTATGTAAAATGCATTTTTTTCAATGTTAGTTTGTCAATGTAAAAAAAAAAAAAGTAACGAGCCTGTTTTGGTAAAAGTAAGGAGTAGAAGTACCGATATTTTTGTTTAAAAAATTACTCACTACAAGTAAAAAGTAATCACACAAAAAAGTACTTCTAAAAGTACAGATACTTGAACATTTTACTTAAGTACAGTACTTGAGTATTTGTACTTCGTTACTTGCCATCTCTGTTTAGGCACGTGGGGCTAAGCGATGCTAACTATGCACGGCTGCACGGAGAGTGAGTGAGTGCATGCACGCTGGCCAGATACATATGTATTGACTGGGCTAAGATCGGGGAAGACAATATTTCAGTCGGAATTTTCCGTGGTATTTTTCTATGATGTACATAAAGAGTTATTATTCCATGCCCTTTGAGTTTTTTTCTGTTTCTTTTATGTCCTATGCACCGGTAACCACAGGAGATTCTCTGAGTCACACCGAAATTGGGTACGTCTGTGAACTTGTGTCATTGACAATAGGGCTGCCGATTATTTAAACGATTAGTCGATTAATCGGTTGGACGTTTTTTTCTTTTAGAAACACCCCGAAATGTTAACGCTAGCAAAATATTAATCTTGTTAACTTCAAATCTAGTCAAATTGGGTCTTCCTAACAAACAAATGTACAAGTTACTTTCTTGAAGACAAACTTATTACAATTCATATCATAATATTTCGATTTTTTTTCATCAGTTATGACTTTAATATTTCATATTTTCAAATATATCAAATTTGCCTGGATCAAAACAAAACTGGAAAAATGACAATGATTAAATTTCTTGGCGATTATCGATTATTTCATTTGAGGCCGATTCATTTTATATTAATCCATTAGTCATCGATTAATCGACTAATCGTTGCAGCCCTAATTGACAATATTCGTGACTCTAATAATTACTGTTGAGATGTTTCTCCCTAGTCACATTCCAAGGAAAAGGAACAATGACATAAGGAACGAGGAGGAAAAATGGAAATGGCCCTTACTGTGGGTAAATGGCATCTGTCAAGGTGGCTGTATTGAAATATAACTCTAAAAACTGTATACTTTGAGTCGGTCTCAGGAGACACATGGAACACATTGACATTGCAAAATGAAAAAAAGAGACCCAAACAAAAGTTTGAATTCTACAACAACACATCCGCTCCGACGCACGCAAACATATTGCGTGTCTGTGTATGTTGTTGTGAGTTCAATACGGCTGCGGCGCGGCCGCCCCCACCCAGACCCTTTTCTCTCCCGCGTTGGCCCCAGGGTCCGAGTCCCAGATGGTCCCTTCATCTGCGGGTCCCCGGTAGGTCAGTCCCAGTGGAGCTGCAGGTAACCTGAGCCAAACTCATATAACCCACCATCACCGCGCACACATACGCACACACACTCTCCATCCGCGTCCCCTCCTGTCCTTCCTCTTGTGGCCCACAAAATGCATCCACAGAGACCCCCAGATGGATAACTTGAAAGTTCATTTCGCATCGGAAAGGCTCGGGGAGTGGTGATTTAAGGGTTGGGAGGTGAACGGAAACCCGCTTTATCTTAAAACATGCGACCACTGCCGCACAGTCGTTCCGGCTGAGAGCGGCCTTTACGGGCTGTCTTGTTGGACATGAACGTGCGTGAGCGGTTTGCTGTCGGATGGTAATGACCTTTACCGGGAAAACGCCTTAATCTAGACGCCAATCTGGATCGTTCTCAAGACATAACTTCCAAGCGGGTGGTAATAAAAATATACGGCCGTGAAATGCCATAGTCAGCCTTTCCCACATATTTTACATTTATTTGGGTGGGTTGGATCTGGTTGAATAAGAATATGCGTGGTTCGGAGGAAAACTCTTGAGAGCTTTTTTACAATGATGATATGCTCTACATGTCATCATTGTACAGTCTAATTGACATAGACATAAACAATCTACAATCTATAAAATAAAATAGGAACTGGAGTCCTTTCTCTTATATTTTAAACTAAGTAATCTGGATCAGTTACCTCTGCCTGGAATAGCGACATTTACTTTCATTTGACATATTTTATATAAATATTTTTGCAACAAAACTCTGAATTGAAGGATTCCAAATCATTGGATGAAATTGTTGAGGTTTTTTGTGAATCGCATTAGCTAACGCTTTCAGCAACATGGCGTTGCTGTGGATGGTATCTGCTAGATTAGATGCATATGTTTCTTGTAGAACTAACGTATATTTCCTTGGGACTGAAAGAGTTAATGGAAAAGCTAACTGTCTAGAGGTCCTAGACGCCCTGCAGTGTAGTTGGTTACCGCTGGAATCCACTGCTGACTTTGTCTGAGTGGATTATACCGCTCAGAGCCGATTAGGAGATTAGTGCAGATTCATGGAACCAATGTGCAAGGAATGCGTGTTTCCATGTTCCATTTTTCTCCCTCATACTGTACTGGCATCTTGTATAAAGAGCACGCCACCAACGAAGAAGTGAAAACCAGTTAGAAGGAACCCATTAGGCCGCATGAAGACCTACTAAACACAGTAAAAAAAAATGAAATTCAAACGGCACAGATATGTAATGAGATCCCGGGGACTCAAAAACAATCCTAAAAGGCACAGTGCCAGGTGGAAAAAAGAAAGCAATGGAAAGATAACATCCACAAATAGACAAGGCTGAGTGACACCATGCAAGTGGCCGAGGACAGAGAGAGATGAAGAGAGCTGGTTGCAATGTCTTCAGTGGTGCCCTGATGCTCCAGACTACGGAATAGATGAATGCCAGAATTATGACGGAATATGAGGAGTTGTGTAGTGGAAGGGCTGGGAACCACTTTCAAAACAAAGAAATGGTGACCGTAGATGCAGCGTAGTGTATGTAGGCACCATTGACTGTATATAAATATGGACGTCGCATTCGCTTCAGCCGGCGTGCCGACTTCCATTTGCTTCTGCTAGTCGAGTGGGTAGAGCCGACTACTAAAAGCACGGATAGAAATATACCAATTTTAGCAGGCCGTTTAACCTATTTAAAGATTGTTTCTAATCAATGTTTTAATGTATATTGTCGGGATAATTAACGGTTCATTGTGTGAAGGGGGTCATAATTTCACAAACACGTCAGATTTGGCATTAATATTTTTTCTTTCAGCTCCCATAGGATCCCATTCATTCTGACTCTGTCGTTGGCGCCCTTAGTGGACAGTACCACCGGAAGAATCCGCGTGTGGGGTCTCTCTCTCTCATATACTGTATAGCTCTCTCTATCTCTCCTGGTACCGGATAAATGGATACTTTCTACAATGGCAGCGCGCAGTCGGCGGGCACAAAAAAAATTGATGAAAGCAATGGGATGTCATGCACGCTGTATCTACTTTATATAGAGTCTATGGTAGGCACAGTTGTGGTGGCTCCAACGCCATAAAAATCTGTATCCTATATTTTTCATAGTGAACTAGTCAAAATTATACAATATGAATCATAATTAAGTTAAGTTTTAAGTTAAGATACTTTATTCGTCAAAATAAATACATACATGTACAGTGAAATTCTTCCTCCGCATTTAACCCATCGCTGAGGAGCAGTGGGCAGCTATGTGTGCTGCGCCGGTTTAACACCTAGGTTCCGAAATCCCTATGTTCCGAAATCTCTATGTTCTGAAAATGTATGGGGCAACCCCTAACACCTACCCTAAACCTAACCACTACCCCAACCCTAACCCCTAAATGGCCCATACATTTTTGGAACATAGGGATTTCGGAACATAGGGCTGACCCCGCTGCGCCCAGGGGCGGGCAGCTGTTATTTCCGGTTAGTTCGCCACAGAGTATTCCAACTTTTCTGCTGGGAATTCAGACACTATTCGCGTAGTGCACATAAAGTGGAGTGCACATCAAGTACACAAAACAGAACACAGCTATTTCCGATGTTCTCATCATCTTGTTGGCACTTGTGATCTGCGTAGGAGAAAGTCCTGCGCCGTTAAAAACCTCAAGAAAAAGTAGAAATTCATCATCAGATCCAACAGAACCAAACATTGTCACTCTTGGAAGCTGGCTGGTGCCGCTTATAAAGAAAAAACCTTCCTGCTGCTGGAGCAGTTGCATGCCGAGGCATGTGCAGCAAAGATCCTAAATGGAGCATTTTCCACTTGAGCGACGTCTGGCTTGTAAATAGGTTGACGCAGCTCACTGT
This sequence comes from Bregmaceros cantori, assembly GCA_900302395.1. NCBI lineage: Eukaryota > Metazoa > Chordata > Actinopteri > Gadiformes > Bregmacerotidae > Bregmaceros > Bregmaceros cantori. Next base: position 6,551 of record OMKY01052854.1, on the reverse strand, counting down.
AAAACACCTCTCAGGATTAATTGAGCAGCATAATTTGTGCTTCAAGTGCAGCGGCCGCGGGGTGAACAGGCTCTCTATGTGGACTCCACTTTGGTGTACCCAGCACACACTGGCTGTGTCCAAAATCGCTTGCTATCCCCTACTCCCTACCCCCCATATAGTGCACCCACTTAAAGTGCACTCAACAGCAACGGCCGAGATTTCGGACACTAGAGTCGCCGTCAAAGTTAGTACAAAATATAATTATAAAAAATATAATTATAAAATTCAACAATCATCACAAAAACTACTTACATATAACGATTTGCCGTGGTCAGTCGCTCTTTACTCCCGCCGCGCCATTTTTTTTTAAGTTTAGGTCATTTCTTGCCATGCAAGTCTTGCCATGCATTATGGGTTATATTGATCCGTTTAGGGTACATCCGATGCTCACTACTTTTTGCGGTGCATTGTGGGGTACTTTCAGTGCACTATACACAGAGAATTCGGACACCCCTACAAAATGGCGTGCACCCCATATTGTGCACTATATGAATTCAGGTGCCGGAACGCATACAAAAACAACAAGTAAAAATGACCCAACGATACATGCAGTACAAACATTCAAGAAAAGAACCATATTTAGAGTGCGTCAACGTTGTGAAGGCAATATTTTTTCATGTGTGTGTGTGTGTGTTAGGCATAGGCCGCGGCAGCGTTTGTATTTTATAAATACAATAATAATATTAAAAATCCTCCCAAATCGTCCCGGAACACATGGGGGTCAAAATTAGGAGGTGCCAGATCCTGTTCCGGCTCAAATTAACCACTGCCCCTAACCTAATCCTGAGCGAACGTGAGGGACAGAGAGTAGGGAGTGGAGAAAGGCCGATGACGTTCCACTGTGTGGCAGGTACCACTGCTCAGCTTTGTGAACGTTCGGTCTATAGAACCTTCAAACTACAGGTCGGACCCCCTTTATAACATGATCTTACTGACAGAGAACAGCAGAGCTGCAGTCACCCAAAGAGTCATATTTGGTCTGCAGGCAGAACAATTTCCAGGTCAGGATCTTTTTTTTTGTTTCTTTTTATCTTGTAAGATTCACCTCATCAGACTGTAGCGGTTAGGAAAACGTCAATCACAACACTACCATGAAGTGCCTTTGTCACACATTGCGTCAGAGCCTCCGCAAATGCGGGCCGGCCTCTGTGCAGCACACCGTCTCAACCACCAATTTAAAACCCCTGCTCTACATCCACCTCCAGGGCACTTGTCAGTGCAGATCTGTCACATCTGCACGTCCACCGGTAATTATTCACCTTTCTAAATCCGACTAATTTCACATCATCTTGATCGCGCGCAGGCTGCCGGCGGTCTTGTAGTTCACATCTACAACGAGGTGCCGCGGCACTTCTGCTTGTCTCGGCTCACAGCTCAGTGTGCCCATGCATGCGTGTGTGCGCTCTTGCTTGCGTTCGTGTCAATTGTGTGCATATGTCCGCGCCACCACCACCCCCTGCTCTCAGAGACGTCCAATCACGTTAATGAAACCAATTTTCATATAAAGAGACCATTTAGCCTGGGCTCACATGAAGGCGGTAGCCTGTTGGCTGGCTCCCAGACGTTTGAAGTGGCCCCTGGTTCGTTTTCTGCTTGACAGATCACAGCAGCTGTGCAGAATTCAAACAGGAAGTTGACCCCCGAGCACCCTTCGCTCTCAGGTAAGCCGTAATTCAGAGCTCAGTTTGGGATTTTTTTTTTTTTTGGTGGGGATTGGGAGGGTGGAAACCTTTTCTGGATCAAATCCAGCGACTACACTGGCCCACTGTCACTCCGATGTTGAAGGAATGATGGTTGCTAAGGCTCTTCTGATGTGTCAGAGCAGCCGTTCAGTAGATTGCTACCGTGTGCTTCTCTTTGTCTTTACAGGCCGAGCCATGGTCGGGAAGGTTGCTTTTTCTTTCTTTCAAATGTCTTTTTATTCTTTTTTTCTCCAACTGCGAAGAAAATTATGTCCACATGTTTTTTTTTGTTTTTTCAAATAAAATGCACAAATAAAACAAAAATGAAACCACAAATAGCCCCACCCTTCCCTGTCACAAAGTAGTGCAGGGCTCCATTCTATATTCTATATGAAGGTTACTTTTTAAACGTAACTGCATACAAGCACTAACGTCAGTAACTCAATCTCATTACCATGTTATATTACATTACTTCCTTTCGCTCCTTTTGTTTGAGAGATTTCTATTTAAAATTTGTAAGATTTACCCTGTCACACACTGTGACAAGAACTTATGGCCGCGCGTGGCACTATTGTGGACTGGAGACAGCATCAGCGGTGAGGTTGAAGTGAATTGCCATGGAATCCTATGGAACGGCATTTAATATGATTCACATCCACAGCAAACAATGAATTGGATTTCCACGCTGCTATTACAAGAAAACATAATCCTTAGAGATCTTATTTACATTATAAGTGAAAACACTATTTGAAAAAGCCAAAGATAAAAAACAAGACTACATTTGAAATTTTTAAATTGTAACTGTAATACAATTTTAAAGAAGGACAGAGCTTCTCGCTGCTCAAAGCTGATTTAATGTGTGTGCATCTGCAGACACATCCGCATACTTTGTTGGAGTTCATAGTGCAAAGTGACAAAATGAAGTGCGGCATAAATACCCGGATAATGCCCTCCGAAGGGCCAAAATTCAAGTGTGTGCTTCCAAAGCAAATTATTTTTGCGGGGTCAGCCCTATGTTCCGAAGTCCCTATGTTCCGAAAATGTATGGGGCATTTCGGAACATAGGGATTATGCTAGGGGTTAAGTTTAGGGTAGGTAGGGATTGCATACATACATTTTCGGAACATAGGGATTTCGGAACATAGGGGTTAAACCATTTTTGCTCAGTTTGTGTTTGGTTTGAACACACAGTTAGAACGGTTGCTGCTGAAAGAGTTAAGATGGCATGTCCCCCTTTTTTGTAGATTTCTTTCAGACTGCCTCTGCCAGTATGTGCACATGTCCGTGATGTCTGCTTGGCGCACTCTAAATCAGTCTTTCCTGAGTTACTGCTTCGATGTGAACGCATGGATGACATAATTTACATCAACATACTGCCATCATCTGCACCCATCCATGAAGACCGTCTGCAGACGAACCGCCCAATAATGTGGTCACGACGTGCACCGTCTGTTACTGTAATCTACATGACGTCTTTTGAAATGCACTTGTAAGGGACTACAGTTGATTTTTTTTTCAATTCCATTACTATCGGTGTTGTACCCGAACATGTTCAAAGAACGATTGTTCATGAACTTCTTCGTATTTCAGGTGAACGTAAACGAGACGTTCAATTATGCTTGATGAACGTATAATTATGAGTGCACTCTTTTTTGATAAGAGATGCAGATTTAAATAATGTATCTCTTATCAATCTCTTCACAATCAAACAATGTATTCAGGTCAAAGGAGAGATTATTTTTAAATATGCAAATAAATTACATTTGATGTGTTTAAATGTATTCTATTCAAACGCTATCACAATGTAAACTATGGTAAATTACGCCAAATCAATTTGATTTAAAATCGTATAGTTAAAAACAAAGATTTTAGATCGATTTTGAATAGCATACGTGAATTAATTACTTTAAAAAAATACTATAATCACAATCATTGAAATTAGTGTAGACAATGCAACATTGGTCACCAGTTTAGGTTGTACCTTTACTGGCAATTATGGAATAAATCCAACATGGCATGGAAGGAAAACATAAACATGCTCACACTAATAATCCGGGATTCCAATGTATACAAGTTTCTGGGCACTCTCCAAGTATATGACCTCATCATTCTGTAAATTATTAGCATAGCGCTGGCATGATGGTGTTTGTATAATGTCATTTTAACTTATATCGTGCAGTTGGGAGAATAGGCTAATTTTCAATCCCCTCTCAATTTTCAGATTGGACGAGTGCTCGACTGTTTTCCCCAAAACACAATTTCCGACGTCAAACACGGCTTAAATGTGTGCTTGCCCCCTCCGCTACGTGACGTCGGTTGACGTGCATCGCTGGAAAGCAACGAGACAGTCTGCCAGGCACAAAACTGCAAACACGCACTTCATCCACACACGCACAGCGCCTGCGGCTAGGAGTCCGTACAACAAGCGACACACATTGTCGCACTACGACCATAAGCCGAGCGACATGGAAGTCACTGAGAATGCAGCCTCCCCCCACTCACACACACGCACAAAATACTCCACTAGCGCACACACTCGCACAAAAACTTAGACTTCAAAACAAGCTGTGAGGTTGGCCTGCAGACCTCGCTTTAAGCCGTAGCACCACAACTGATGGCTTGCCTCTGTTTCTTATTGAAGGAAGTGAACGGCAGAGGTGGGCAAGGAGCTTAGAGCTACACGGCTGCCTGAGGTCGCCACGGGCTATTTGCTGATGCCGGCAATCAAAACCACATTGTAGTGATGCCCTTTTTGTAAAAACTCACACGCACGCTCCGCACATGTCTTCCGACGTGACGCACGTGCATGTGTGTCGATGAATGTCACGGGTGGCTCCGCCAACGTCGGTGCGACCACCATGGGCCGGTGCTTTATTAACGATCTTCGTCGTTTTATGTACGCGGGTGCATGTTCGTGTGCACATTCGTGTGTGTGTGTTCTGTGTGTGTATGTGGGGCTCTGATAGTGTCCCTGGAGGTTCTAGTAACCAGCTGACCACAAACTGCCGTGGGTTTTAATTTACTTCAGCGGCCAGGGCCCAGCCTCTGTGCCGCTCGCTAGAAGTTTCCATACCAACTTCCAAATAAAACGGGGTGAAGAGTGGGGGTTGAGTTTGGGGAGGGGGGAGGGGACGGGTAGCGCATGTACTCCGTATAGGACTGGCAGTTGAAAAGTGCCATACAGTACCGACTGTAGATTTTATTTTATTTTAACTACAGTGTACATGTCCACTTAGGGTTTTGAACGCCTGGGTCAGTGACGGCCAAGCAGAACCCATGCCCTGCCTGTGACATGTTCTTCGGTGCAGACTGATTGGCTGTGCTGTAATCCTACAGGGCCTGGCTGCCTGATTACGGATTGCAAACCTAAATAAATCCATAACCACGCCCTGAAGCAACCGCGTATGACGCATCACGCGCCCCAGTCATCGCCCCGCCCATCGTCAACGGACGCGGCGTGGACAGCAACTTAAGGGTGTCTGCTGCAAATACACAGCATCGCAATACAAAGCACTCGTCTTTCAGATCAACATCCTGGGTTCGAATCCAGTAGCGAGCACTTCTTTGCGTCTTTTTTTTTTTTTTTTACATTTTTTAATTATGGTTAGGCTTAGGGGTTAGGATTAGGCGTCAGGTTTAGGGGTTAGGTTTAGAGGTTGGGTTTAGGGTCAGGGTAGGGGTTAGGGTTAGATGTTACATTGCAAGTTCGGAGACATCATATGCGGAAGGGCGAGTTTCCCGGGGGCGGCCTGGTTGTGATCTTAGTTTGGAATCTCTGAAGGAACTGAAGTATTTTACTCTAACTTGAGTCAGAATGTGAGGTGAATAATGTGCGTTCTCCCATTTGGAATAAACTCCAGACAAATCAGGTCTTATCATCGACTCAAATCTCAATCTCCTCTTTCCTCCAGTCCTCTGTTAAAGGGGTACTGTTAATCAACCAAAACGAACTAACATCAACAACAAAACATTCCAAAGCAGTACTTATTTCTTCAACTAGGCCGAGATTGAGATTGAGTGAAAATTTCAATTCTCCTCTTCTCTCCAGTCCTCCGTTAAAGGAGTTCTATCAAAACAAATCAACATTAACGATTTTCAACTAGGCCTGAAAGTCTTGATCTCCTTTTTCTTCTTTCTTCTCTCTTCTTTCCAGTCCTCCGTTAAAGGAGTTCTGTAAACAACCCCAAATTACTGTCCTTAACTGGGAAATCAAGGTTGAAAGGTAGTTAGGTAAAGAGCTGCTATACTCCTTAAATCTAATTCTAAAAACGTAATCACTTTAGTGAAGCCCCTTGAGGCAGCTTCGGCTGTGATTTTGGCGCTATATAAAAATCTGTTGAGTTGAGTTGAGTTGAGTTGAGTTGAGTGTGGAAGTGGTTGGAGCTGGTTGGAGTGGGGGGGGTGAATTCCACGTGGGGTAGCAACAGTAGGGGGCGTGCGCTGCGCACCACCAGACTGGAACAGACAGAAACACACTAATTGGGAGCCGCCCTGACAGCTGGGGAGAGCTGTCTACGGTCTGCATCGTGTCGGTTTCTTAACTCATTCACTGCCAGCACCTTTTATAATTCACCGAGAGAGAGAGAGAGAGAGAGAGAGAGAGAGAGAGAGAGAGAGAGAGTATACAAAGAGAGAGAGAGAGAGAGAGAGAGAGAGAGAGATAGAGAGAGAGAGAGAGAGAGAGGAACAGTTCCCAGAGAGAGAGGGAGAGAGAGAGAGGAACAGTTCCCAGAGAGAAAGGGAGAGAGAGATAGAGAGAGAGTATACAAAGAGAGAGAGAGAGAGAGAGAGTATACAAAGAGAGAGAGAGAGAGACAGAGAGAGAGA
>OMKY01052853.1:3012-15994 GCA_900302395.1 Bregmaceros cantori | reverse complement strand
CCAGGGTCGAAAAACGTGCCACAAAAAAGTGGCAATCAATCATTATCCAGGTTAGGTGGGACAAGCGGTGTGGACGCGTGACAACCAAACTCCACCCACGTCTCGCGTCACCGATACCAAACTCCACCCACGTCTCGCGTCACCGATACCAAACTCCGCCCACGTCTCGCATCACCTATACCAAACTCCGCCCACGTCTCGCCTCACCTATACCAAACTCCGCCCACGTCTCGCCTCACCTATACCAAACTTCACCCACGCCTCGATTTGATACGTCCTCACTGGATGCACTGTGCATATGCTGTTCCGGTGAACAGGAAAAGGAAAAAAAAATAGTTGAGTTTTCCCAGTAATTTGTATTCAAACTCTTCCACTGGTTGTTTTTATAGAACTAGAGCAATGAATACAATCTGTGTTGTCTGTGGACTAAACCCCTCTGAATAAGCTACCTGCTTAGATCACATTGTGGTCTACATGTGGCTAAAGCGATCTGTAATATTTTTGCCTGTAAAAAAATCCTTTCATTTAAAACTAATGCGATCCACCTTAACGTAGTGTGTAAATACTTTATATAATCCTTTCATTTAAAACTACTGCGATCCACCTTAACGTAGTGTGTAAATACTTTATATAATCCTTTCATTTAAAACTACTGCGATCCACCTTAATGTAGTGTGTAAATACTTATAAAAACAATACATTTGCTCTTTGGTCGCGACAGACATTGTGGTTGTATCACATGCGGTGAAGTATATGTATGTGTATACATGCGGTTACCACTTCACATCCATTATATAGATATAGCTATGATATAGGCACATACAATGGACATAGTTAGGCTGCCATCTGCTGGCGAATGATAGCATATTCCCATGGCTAAATCAATAATAGAAGACTTGTAAACGGACAATGTTAGGGAAATATTGCGCTCCCTCTGTTCGTCTGGCAACGATGATACCACCAAAATGTCTGCCGTGATGTCAGCATGCAACAGCCCTATTGAAGGAAACAAGTTTAGCTTCTGTGGGTCTGTTAGATTAATAAAAGTGAATCTCCATTAGAGATACTTTTTAAACATCCACTTTTTTTAAATACTTCTTTTTTTCATCGTCACCTTAGTCTTGAATTCTTGCTTGTCTTCCTCCTTCCTGTCAGTTTCCTGCTTGTTCATCCACAATAAACTCTGCCCTGTCAGCTCACTGATGGAGTTTAATTTCTATTTTCAGAAATGTTTAATTAAGTACAATGAAATGTCTTAATGTCAGTACAAACTCCCGACAGAAATGATGATTCAATTCCTTGGTGATTATCACCAGAGCGTACGGAGACACGGTTCGAGAGAGAAAGAACTGTTGAAATGTGTAAAATATAAATAACCAAAAATGTTACATTCTAAGAAATGATGTGGGAATTAACATAATGTATTTTAAAATGATAACATAACACGACACTTGGTAAATGTACAAGTGATAAATCAGCTGAGTAATTAACACTTATCATGCAGTTCACAGGTTACTTATAACTCTAACTATGAATAGATTTACATATATTAAATCTAAATCTATTGGATTATTAAATCCCTTAGCAAACCCAGAATATACCATAACAATTCAAAAATCAATAGTTTACTAAGCAGCTATAAAGACAATTTATAAATGCTTTACAAAGTGGGTTCAGCGGAAGAACAGGATTACATTGGCTCATTCTTAAGATGTCTGACTACACCAAACTCTAGTGGACAATAGTGGTCAGTGTGGGAAACATTAATGAAATGACTACTAATTGTATCCCTGATTTGACCGAGATTCCGTTTGCTAATGGTAGGTAGAGTTGGTAGGGTTCATGATCTGATTAGATCAGGAAGCACTTTCAAGATGGATGAATTAAGATTGGCTGAATTGTATTAATTGAAGGAAAAATAAATGGCCAATGGTCATATTACTGCAGTGTCAAAGAACTTTGACACTGCATATGTAACACTGCGAAATGTACTGTGTAGTTAGGCTGCCATCTGCTGGCTGTTGATAGCATATCACTATGGATAAATCAATAATAGAAGACTTAAACAGAACAACCTTGCTGGAGAATCGGCACTGTATAAATAAAATATCTTTTTTTTTTTTTGGTGCAGCGCATGATTAACACGCAATAGATTCTAGCGAGAAGATCCAAGCGTGGGTTTCGGGAGGGGGAGGTGGGGCGCAACCTCGTCATGCAAAATGCAATCAGCAAAGTTCACGCCCAGTTTTGCTCCTCTGATTGCGAACCGGTTTGACGTTAAAAAAGTGTTCTCCAACAAATAAAATGAACGAGTATAACACAGCGCATAATCACCGCAATGGAGAGTGGGAGGAAGGTCAGCTTACATGCAACCCCGCGGTCAGAATATTAACATAGTGGCAGCCTGCCACTGGAGAAAAATGTGCTCTAAAGATTCATATTCCTCTTCAGATGCCACAGGAGCTTCCGATAATGAGCACATTCTCCTATTATTATCCTTGGTCTTTGGATGAAAACAATGTTTTTTGATCTTTATTGACCCTCAAAAAGGATCAAGCACTTGATAACAAGATGATCTTCGCTACCTCCTCTGCTAACTGACAGATTGCACACTAAGATTTGTGTAGATAATATTTTCACAAGCCGCAATCGAAACTGACAATGTTTTAACTGTTGTTGTGTTGAACAGTTGAATGTTAGACACATTACCATAGTTTGCTTTTACCAGAGTTTCACTGACATTCATTAGCTTAGGGAAGAGCCGGAGCCGCTGGATCATAGGTGTCCCACATTAGGCAGTGGCCCACATTAGGGCGATCCACCCAACCCGTTTCCCTCCAGCGGGTGCTTCAAGGACCATCAACAGTTTCTTCCCTCCATTGCTCTCTTGCAGCATGTCTGAGGACTTATACCTGGTGTTGTAGTCGACCGTGCCCTTTAGCGTGGCACCCCTGACTACTGAAAATGTGCCGGCTATTTTATGTTATTTTCTTTAAAAAAATATTATCATCATTATCATTATTATTATTATTCTTTTTGCACCAAGAACAGTGCCTTTAGATGGAAATATAATATTAACGGGTGCAAATGAGACATCCGACAAAAACTTCTACTCAATACACACAATTTAAAATCGCTGCGAAACGATCTCTTGAAAGTAGAATGCTTTGATCCAATTCACTTCACCAGATGTAAAAGGTGTCATTGCGTACAGGAGGCAAGAACGGCTACAAACTGGATTCAAATCACTGGTTAGTGGGCCAGTTAATTCTGGAGAATGAGTCTACAGAGATGGTAAGTGGAATTTGAACAAAGTGTGTTTAGAGAGATACACACACACAAAAACAGAATATGTGTGGAGAGAATAACATTGTCTTAATACCTGGAGACTCCAGACATCCGCTAGAAAGAACCGAATGCTCCACATAGCGCTCCATGGTATACCGTCCCAAACCTCGTTCAAAGTTCTTTGCCGGAGCCCCAATGTGCGGGTGCTCTGGACTTAAACCGGTGCTTAAAGCCTAGTTTAACACTCTGACACTGTACACCTGGAGGCGGCCGCCTAGTGGCTTAGCCAGTCAGTAGTGCCCTCTAGCAGAAGATTCTGGAACTGCATCCTAGCTGCAGATACGTAACAAGAAGAGTGTGATATTATTCCCCTGCATAATATCAACATAGTAAAATATTTTATCACATTGTTCAGTTATAGAGCAATTAAAAATAACTATATGCATAACATGCCCCCAGCCCCCAACCTAAATAACCTAACACTACCGTAAAGGGGGTGTCGTTGGGAGAGTAGTTATGGACACTGCCGCTAACTCGCCCCCATTCATGGTAATGGCGCGGTGACTGCCGCAGCGTCGGCAGTGCGCGAGTTCTCCTCCCCTCGTTGGCTTGTCTGCGATGTCTAACCCCCCCGATCTCTTCAACCCTGTTTCTGACTAATCCTATCCAATAAAGATGAGAAATGGCACGGACACCGGGAAAAATAACTTAAATAACAAAACACTATAACCATATAACCAAAAACATATGTATATAAAATGTGATGTCATTCAAAGCCAATATTGCTTTGCGAGTTGAATAAATACAAGGGAATGACGGCCATTGGGGACGTTTAATATGGGGTGTGTATTAATATTAAGAATGTATTAATATCAGAGGGAGCCAAAGATCGAAGGTGTAGAACATGTGGAGCTTGGATACACCACACAGCTGTTCCGCTCTCCTTGGATTATTTATACGAGACAAATTGCTTCCCCAAAGTATTCATGTTTTTTTCCCCCCTTCTCTCTTTTAATTAGAGAGCCAAACAGCGAGAGGTGATGGGAGTGTGGGTGGGTATAACTCAGCTCTCAGTAAATTTTACAATTTTTTTTCACACAACCTTTCTAAACAACACAGAACAAAACAACACACAATTTCACACACAGAAATCTCTACGAAACGATCTCTTGAAAGTAGAATGCTTTGATCCAATTCACTTCACCAGATGTGAAAGGTGTCATTGCATATAGGAGGCAAGAACGGCTACAAACTGGATTCAAATCACTGGTTAGTGGCCCAGCTAATTCTGGAGAATTAGTCTACAGAGATGGTAAGTGGAATTTGAACAAAGTGTGTTTAGAGAGATACACACACACAAAAACACGATATGTGTGGAGAGAATAACATTGTCTTAATACCTGGAGACTTCCAGACGTCCGCTAGAAACAACAGCTCTCTCCAAACAGCGAGAGTGTGGGAGGGTATAACTCAGCTCTCAGTAACCTTTTTTTTTAGTACAATTTTTTTTTCACACAACCTTTCTAAACAACAAAGAACAAAACAAAGACAATACAGAGCATTATCAGGACACCAACAAACCAAAACCACTACACCATCACAATCCCCTTGTACACTTTTTTTTAACCCATCCAGGGCCAGCCCTTTTCAATGCTCTTGTCTCTACCTGTTTCCATTCTTTAGTTGTAGCCTCCAGAACATGGGTCGGTATCACTAAAACCTGTTGATTCCTGACAAAAACTTAATGCGGTAAATGCGGCTGCAGTGCCGACGCTGGCCCCTAGGTGGGCACCGTTATTGAGGCAGACAGTAGCTGAAAACAACACCTTCATTCTCAGTCGTACCGGAGTGTGTTTATCACATCGCTGCCTGAAATCTAACATTCTGTGGCACGTTCTCTTTGTTCTAATGAGTTCATTTTATGTGATTCCTGATCTAAGCCATTTTTACCATAGGGCTAACTGGGGCTACAGCTCAGGGCCACTAGAGGGCAGGGGCCTCCGATTGCTGCATTTAAAATGACAATAATAATAATAATAATAATAATAATAATAATAATAATAAATTAAAACACTCGAGAATGTGGAGCAAAAAAAAATACAAGCAATAAAAAAAGGAAATAGTGACAGAATTATTTGTTGCCAAAGAGAATACATGTATAGAGTCGACATTGGCCTGTATTCTGTCTTATGGGTCTCACGGCTGAGCAACTGGGGTGAATGCGGCAACAGATCACCAATACGTGTCTATGTAATTCGAGCCGCGTTCACCCCAGCGTGTGAGCGAAAATGTCCAGAGCACGCCACCTATATATGTGAAATTTTGGTGCATTTCTTTAGCCTATGAGTAACATAACCATACTTAATCAACAACTTACCGATAGATCGCTGGGCGCTTACCACGGTCATGTGACCAGACTTCCGGGTCGCAGGCACCGCTGGGAAATGTAGTTGGCATGTTTGCCGGTGGGATTACAGTCTATGGGTCAATCGCAATCGCGCCACTAGAGCCCTTGCATTGATAATGGGTTGCCACACATACTGCTAGCACTAAAAGTACTGTTGTTTTGCTTTTGCAATCTCTGAGTGCTTCTAGTTTGATCCTGATCAAGTAGGCTCAAAAAAGTGTTGAAAAAAAGTGTCAATCAACTGAAGTTATCAAATCACAGCGTAGTAGGCGTGACAAGTATCATGGAGGCCCATATTTAGATTCCAACAAGGCCCGAATTTTGCCGACAATCTGATTAGTCTGCCTGGTTGGTCCAGACCCACCGGACCATCTAGTCGTGTGCGATGTGTGGACTATTCGTACATTTAACCGCAGACACAAGGAGAACATGTAAATGCCACACAGGAGGACAAGGACATGAGTGGGCCTGGGATCGAACACAGGACCTTCTTGCACTCACCAGCATCCAGATATGGGCAGGGCAGCCACAACATTACTTAAGTAAAAGTATTGTTACCTCAGCAAAACTTTACCCATGTAAAAGTAAAAAGTAGTCATCCACATAGTTACTCAAGTTAAAGTAAAAAAAAGTACTCCACAAAAAAGTTACTCAAGTAGCGAAAGTACTGAATAACTTTCAGTAAAATAAATAAATTAGGACAAATTCTCTTTTCAAAATGTAATTGAATGCTTGCTGATTTACAATCTCCGGAGATATAAATGTATTATATAATATAATAAGGAATATTGATATATAGATAGATGATACAGAGAGATAGAGATAGAGATAATTTGCTCGAGTAAAAGTAGAAAGTAATCCAAATGTACTCCAAAAGTTAAAAGTATACAAAAAAATTGTAATGCGTTACTGCCCAGCTATGCTACATCCCAGACACCTAGAGCATTGGGGATGTAATGGCTTTGCGTTCGCCGCTGCGGTGGAAGAACCCTTGGGTTAGCGCAATGACTTTTGAACGGATCGATACGTCCCATATTCTGTGTGTTTATACTCTAGGGAAGGTTTGTGAACTGATTCGATTTTGGATGAATTGGATGGATGGATTTTTTGTTTTACTTTTTTTGGAAAATACTCCTTTGACAAGGCCAAAGTTTAAACATGTGTCTTAGTTCCCAGGCACAGGTAGCATTGTAAGCTCTCCTCCCCTCACCAATCGTTCTGCAATGTCTTGAAAAACTAACCCTGTCAACAAAATTACTTATGGCAAAAAAGAAAAGAAAAAGAAGAAAAAAGAATAACATGATTGATGAGTTGATTTATTTTGGGAATTTAATGGGACACTGGTGCCTCTCACGGAAAGAGAAAAATCTATTCAGCGTTATCTCAATGTATAATCTGAAACATTAGCATTAATAAACCCAACTGTAGTATGATGACAGCAACTCTGCCCTGGGGGCAGAACAGGCTGTCCTCAGATGTGGCAAAGCCACAGAGCATTATGAAAAAATAAAAATAAATGTTTTGAGCCCCAATTTGCTCATCACTTTGTGGAGAAACTAAAAACACTCCGTGGTTTGTAGTGAGGAGTGAGCAGACGATATGGTTACACTTGCAGAGTATTTGACACATTGGTAAGGAAACACAGACGACTGTAACATGAAGTCAGGATTAGATATTGCACTCTACCCATTTGAAGATGTTTTGTCCACTAGCACGTTACCACGCAACAAGCGGACATGCAGATTACCACAGTGAGGGGAAGCCATCCCATGGCGCTCCGTGTGCTGTGATCACCGGCACAAGACTGCCCGGGTCTTAGCAGCAGTGGTCTAACCCACTGTTCCACGGGGCCGGCCCCCGCGTTGCTGTAATTTTGTCATCTACATGACCTATATAAGAGATTCCAGGACGACACCAATGTGCTGCTTGCATGCAAACATGCTACACCCATGCCAGATCCAACAATCGGCGAATGATTGATTTCTATTCGCACTCTTTGATCAGCGCACGACGGAATTTTTCTCTTTGAACAGCGCACAGCGGCATTTCACCAAATCCTGCGTAATGCCCTGCAGCTCATACCCGTTGCAACGTGATGATGTGTTTGGGAACTTGGTGCTCCCTACCAGCAGTATATATTGTCAGTCGTACTGCGCCTGCACCTCACAGCACGCGAACCCTGCAACACTCAGCACACTGCTCAGCAGCCTCTGCCACACACTGCCATGGTAGGTCCACCTTACATACAACTGTCCCACATCACTTTATACTTTATACATAATATTTAAATTTACTTACATTTATTTGAATGGGGAAGCAGATGGATTGTATTCCTGGTTCCTCCCAGGGCTGTATGATTTATTGATTTGCATTTGAAGCCAGATTATTTTGACAGAGGATTTATAAAATTGAAATCATGGAATCAAATGTACATGTTATTTAGGATAATGGCAGTACACCGCAACACATTGTGAAACTATGAATCACACTCAGCGTTTCGGGGATAAGAAATAAGAGCTTGAGAGGCAGCTAAAAGCAGCGTGGAGAGTTGTTTGGGAGTACTAATCATCACTCCCAGTCAGGGAACATTATGAAATCCACAAATCAGGATTGTATTTCCCATTCTCTATATATTTTAACATATCCTATGTCTGGGAGACTATTTCCATCAAGCCCCATGCATCTGGGGCTCCATCTTGTGGACAGACGAGGAAGTGAATGTAATGGCGTAAACCCGGTTTCATATTAATGTAGTTGCACTGAAGTTTGAAATTCCACCAAATATATTTTGTTTAAACTATATCTAAACTTATTGCACAACAATTTTTGCGCTCCGAACCTGTCGGCTAGAATTAGTCGGAAACTGGGTTGAAGAGATCGGGGGTAGACATGGCAGACAAGCCGATGGCGGTGATGGGAGACGGCACATGGCACTGCGCCATTAACGTGAATGTGGACGCTTTAGGTGGATTGTCTTTAACCACTACGCCAACGACACCCCCCAAATAATGGCCATCTTGAATTCAGTCATCTTGAAAGTGTCGGCCTCCAAAATCAATGCACCTACCCAAGAGCATAAACATACCAAATCTCTGAAAGATCCATCCGCTCAAAAGTTATAGCGTTAACACGAGATCTGCCATTGCATCGGATGTGGCATCTCTGTGTTTCGGGTTACAATTACTGTACTTATCAAAACTATACAAGTATTATTATCTAACGTAATGTTTTATTGTGCTGCTGCTAGCGCGGATCACTGTTTTAGATAATGATGTGCAACTTACATTCAAGTTTTATCTCATCTCTCATGTCATCAAGCTGGTTTGTAGCTGGATTTTTCAGTAGGGCTAGTCAAGCATGAACGTTACACAGGTGTGCCATTTCATGTATGTTTGCTCTGGGCCTAGATTGCCTCCACACAGGCATTTCATGACTCAACACCTTGCCTTGTTCTGAAGAGTATGGGTTGTTGAGTCATGTCGTGTAAAATTTGTGTGTCAAAGGAATTACAAGTTGACTCACACAAAGTATCTATCTCTATCTATCTAGTGTGCTAAGAAGTGTGTTTCTATGGGCCTAAAAGATTTGTTCTTCTTTGTGCTCCTTTACAGTCTTCAGACAATGGTAAGTCTTAATTTCTCATTATGACACACACTTCATTTTTTTGGTAGCTGTTGTGTGTGTGTGTTGTATTCAAGATTTCCCCCGGAACATCCAGCAAAAGCAACAAGCTTCACGACTAGAGCCAAGAAACCGGCCTCACTGAACGCAAAGGCTCAGTCTCTATCCCCGCGTCCGCCGAGGCTGTATTGATACCCCAGGGTGTCTGCACGGGCCGACACCGGTCTGAATCAATAGCCAAAAGTTTCGAAGGGGGGCCCATAGCATGGTCAGACACACCAAACCTCTGTTCGAGTGTGTGTGTGTCCGAAATACTGTCGTTTTAAACTAAAAGTTTATATTTTGTGACGGACGATACATTTTATACATTGCCCAGATGAAATCCATCCAGGGAAAACTGTCTGCTGCACCTACAATGTACTCTGTATGTCAGGTTAAATGTATGAATAATCTCTACCACGTTCTTTTCTCAAGTTGAAGGAAGAAATTAAAATCCATTTCTGTTGACGTAGCTCAATCGGTAAGGACGGGGAGCTGCAAAGTGCCACAGAGAAAACTGTGGGTTCAATTCCACCCCCAACCGCTTTGGGGGTGGAACATTCCTACTTCCTCCTACTTCACCAATTTAATCCAATTTAATCCTGTATAATACAGCTGAAACACACACACACACATTTCTACTTCAGTTATTCTGAAGGCCACTGGTAAATGTTTGGAGTAGTGGTGCCGAGAAGTTGATTTCTTGCTTTTTAAAATTGGCAAAAGCATTTCATAGTAAGCATTTAAAAAAATGTGGCGAAAAGCTCTGCATTTCAGCGATATAATAAATATAGTCAATGACGTCAGTGAATGATTTTATTGATAATAATAACATCCAATAATATCTAATAATATCTTAATTCAGATGAAATATGAGTCCTGTCTGCCTGACTGGTTTGCCACTGTTGTGATGAAGTGTGTACCATGTGTGTTGTTTCATGGTGTTGCATGCTCTTACTAGAATGTTGCATGATGAATTATGTTTTCATTTTGTTTTTATTTTTGGAGCCACAAGTTCTCCAACTAAGGGGAACGTTCTCCAACAAATGTATTTCAACAGCTTGCTTTCCAAACATGGAACTTCAGAATATGAGTAAATTCCATTTGGAGGGCTATCCCGGATGCCCTTGAGACGGACTGCGGCCTGCCCACCAGATTCAATCGCATCCTCTTCACAGTGGCGTCTTTCTCTTCGTTTCCCTCCCTCTCCTTCCCCCTTGTGTTTGGTGTGTGTGTGTGTGTGTGTGTTTGGTGTGTGTGTGTGTGTGTGTGAATGAATGGTTGTTGTGTTGTGTGCATTTGTCATTTGTTTGTGTTCCTTTTTTTCTACTGGTTTGTTCACTTTTTCTCTCCATGAAGAGATGTATTTGCTTGTATATATTTTTTTAAAGGATATCTTTGTGAGAAGTGTCCCACAATTTAAAAAATGTTACCTAAACTTTGTGAATAAACAAGCGGAGCCGAAGGCCTAAACTACACGTACACAGATATTTATTTATCAGGATATTTTTCGTACCCCGTGTAAATAAATATCTCTGACCACACGTGCAGTTCTCAAAAATATCCACGACTACACGAAGACTTCTATATCAATCCGATCGGATATCGCCCAGTAATATATTCACGAATCAAGCTCACTGTCTGAATTTCTTCACTTTGACATTCAGAGCACTGGGCAGAAATCACATCATGTCAACACCCGCTTGGGTCATCGCAATGCTCTGTTTTAATTAAACAGTCGGATTCCCCTGGCCCGCACCAGTTCAGCTGCTGGGTGCCGGCCGTGAGCGGATCCACGGGGCGACCACGACCAGGTCCGCAGTGGCGACCCGATGCCGCCTCGACCGAGGCAGGTGCCCGCCGCGCTTCGCAGCGTCAATGCCGACGCTGCGGGCGCGATGCACAGCAGGCTAACAATTCCCTGTATGTCCCGTAGGTCCGCTATTGTTGTTGTGGTTTTCGGTCTGATCAGTTATTTTTACGCTTGTTTTTGCGGTTTCAGATTTATCTGGTTTGAGTGTCCCAAGCTCCCAGATTGGAGGCCCAATGGGACAAAAATATGTGTGGTTTCAAAAATATCCGCCTTCGTGTAGTTCAGGCCTAAGACCCCAAATGGGCACTTTTTAACACGCTTTTGCTGTGCTTTTAAAACCCTTTTAGACATTGCCATACATTGTTGCACCTTGTGATTGTTTTGAACAATGAAAAGTGCTTCATAAATATTATGATTATTATATCTGTGCACGATCAGCCATGCGGGCCCTCTTCGCCAAGTATGACACGAATGGTGATGGCAAGATCACCAAGAAAGATCTGGCCTCTATCATGAAAGCTAATGGAATTAATCCCACGGAGGAGTACCTGCAGAACCAGATCTCTGACCTGGACACTGACGGTAGGTTGTCGTCAAGGAAGTTGGCTTCCATTCCTCAAAACGGTTTGTTCCCTATGTTCCGAAATCCCTGTGATCTGAAGTTACGGGTTGTTTAGTCACAGTTGAGTAATAACAGAAACAATCGCAGAATTCGAAAACAGAAATGAACCTGGAGAGTTAGCTTCGAGGTTGAGAATTGGCTATATTACTCGAGGTGTCTGAAAGTTGGACCTTTAGCGCTCATTTCAATGTTTGCTATGTCACACCACACTTCAACCCCATACCATTAATGCCTCTTTAGTGGAAGGCAATGATGTGGGTGCGATGGCGATGTTGTCACTAGGTGCACAAAACAAAAAAATGAAATGAATACTATGAATGAATGAATGACATTCATTTAACGACAGACAGTTCATAGCCATTGGTCACTTCAACATGTTACACATCAAAAGAGAGCAGATCTTGGCAGTCGCTAACCGTGACGGCGACGCTCCTTCGTGTGCCGTCCTCACTGCTGCCGGTTAGGGCGCGGGGGGCGCCCCGCTTCCGTTGCGCTCTGATTTTGAAGAGAGAAACTATGTTTATATCAGCTATATAATGTATATCCAAGCCAGTGAAATCAAAGTGATTCATAGTGTTTCTGAATGAAATATATAGCCTGGCTAGCCAGACCCAATGAAATGTCCATGCCCAAATTCAGGCGATCCAATCAGCGCCCCAATAGGGCCTTGTTTGAATCGATAGCTGGGCCTCCATGCCACTTGTCACGCCTACAGTGCTGTAATTTGATTAACACTTTTTTTTAGACACGTTTTTGAGCCTTCTTAATCCAGGCCAAATGATCATTCTAGTTGCGTGGTAGTTGCGATTAATTTTGTATGACCTGCGGGCTATGAAATATATGTAGTAGCCAGTGAATAATTTGGAACTCTTTGCCGGAACGTAAAGTAACATACATACAAGAGCAAGTCGATGACGACATGGACTCCGCAACGCACACAAAAACAAGTAAAAATTAAAAAACGATACATGACGTACAAACATTCAGGAAAACAAAGAGAGCGTTAACTTTGGTATAGATATTTTTTGCGCGCACGCGCGGGCGAGCTAGGCGCTTCCGTGTCACAAATTTTATATATATATATATATATATATATATATATATATATATATATATATATATATATATATATGTGTGTGTATTTTTTTTTTTTTCACTCTCCGTGTGACGGGATTAAATCGGAAAATGGGAT